>JAVQKC010029322.1:0-23532 GCA_036025475.1 Philypnodon macrostomus | reverse complement strand
ATATATACAGAATATATATATACAGAATATATATATATATATATATAACAAAACAAACATTAAAAAACAAAAGGGTCAAATCCACACTTGTAGGACTTATAGACATGCTGAGGGCGATGAAGGAGATGAACCTGGTCTATACACACATGTAGTCTATACTGGTCAAGCAATCAGGCGTTTAGAGCGTTTAGAGAGAGTTCCACACACATGGTGCTGGGGTTGCAGATAGACGGCCTAAATAAAAAGTGTCGTTACATTTCTATACATTTTGGAAATGCTATCTCTTTCAACCTTACCGTGATAAAGTTATTGAAGAATAAACAGCGTTTCAAGCTAGTAAAACCACGTACTTTCATTGAAAGAGTGGAGGAATCCTCCGTGTGATTCACGGACTCTTCTTCATCCAATAGGAGCGTCCAGCGCACGAGCCCATTGCCTCTGCGGCACCGTGTGCGCGCGCCTATTGGACGCACCGCGAGACCCGGAGAGCGACGCACGAGCCACTCGCGTGCGGCCCTCGTCTATAAATAACACGTGAGCGGCTGGCCGCTCACAGAGGCTCGAGGACAGGACACTTTACACACAGAGGAAATGCCAGCCGGGACTTTGGAGCACACCTCCCCGGACTCAGCGGCCCTAACTCCGGCTACTATGGACCACTCACCCCATAAACCACCTGCTGCTTCCGAGAGCAGGAAGGTAAACCCGAAGGAATTAATCATTAATTTATACATTTATAGAATATTCTGGCTATGCTACCTTTAGGCTATATTTAGGCGTCTATTTTGTAAAGATATTTCCAAAAAAAGGTTTTTGACAGAAGTTTTTAATCATTTTATTCCATTTTATAAGTTCTGGCTGTTCTGCAATGATATTTTACAGATTATGATTCTGATTCATTTCCAGCATATAGCCTACTAGCTTTGATATTAGCATTACACCGTTACATTACATTACATTTGTAACTTAACCACACACTTTAATAACAGTTTTTACAGTTATTATTTTTACGTTTCTACAACTTTTTCTTTTTTTTTCAACTCATTCACTAAAATATTTTTCACGTTGTGTGCAGTCGTCCAAACCCATCATGGAGAAGAGGAGACGGGCCAGAATCAACGAGAGCCTGGGGCAGCTCAAGATGTTAATCCTGGAAGCACTGAAGAAAGATGTAAGCACTTTCACACCATGACACGATGGTCCTATAGTGGTCATAGAGTAGCTTATATATTAGTGACTTCTGACTTTCCTGCTCACAGACGTCCAGACACTCCAAATTGGAGAAGGCGGACATTTTGGAGATGACCGTGAAGCACCTGCGGAATCTTCAGCGGCTACGGCTCACAGGTAGGCCTCTGATTTTGTTTATTTATTTTTGTACATTTATTTAGCCAGTAAGGTACAATTGAGATACAATATCTCTTCTCCCAGGGGGTCTTCTATACTGTACCTGCTGAAATCAGTTACTTTTACTTATATTATTTTTGTTGAGAAAGAATGACCCAAATATTTTTTCATGAACACTCCACTGTTTGATATCCTAGCAAAAATAAATCAGGCTATCAATACAAAACTATATTCCAAGCTGAAAAGGGTTTATATATTTTTATATTTATGATATTTATATATTTAAGTATTAGAACTTAAACTGGATAAAAATTACCCCTTCAAACTCTCAGGGGGCATTACCTATTGTTGATTGTGCACACACAAGAAAATTACATTCATAAAATTGTGACAGTTTGACTATATTAGTCATAACAACACAAAAGTGATCTAAATGAACAATTACCAAAAAAAGTTTAGAATAAATGACACATTATCTTGGACTAATACCTGAATAACGCTGACATTAGGGTGTGTGCATTAAAAGATGGTATGGTGATATGAAGTTATGACGATCTTCCTCCCCCTCCAGCTGCAGTTCACTCAGACCCGGGCCTGCTGGGTAAATACCGCGCTGGCTTCAGTGAGTGCGTGGGGGAGGTGACACGCTTCCTCTCCACATGTGAAGGTGTCCATAGTGAGGTCCGCGCCCGCCTCTTGAACCACCTGACCTCCTGCGTCACCCAGATGAGCGCAGGGACCCTATATCCTGCTCTGCACCCGGCCCCCTCTCTGGCCCTGGGCTGTAAGACGGCACTAGGGCCAGACCTGGTGAACTTATATGCGCGGGTCCAGCTGCACCCCCGGGCTGAGGGACATGTGGCTGTGCTCCTGCCCACTGCGGCCCTCTCTCCGGCAGGCCACCACAGTGTCCTGTCCCCTGTGGCCCCCGCACTCACAGCAGACTCAATGTGGAGGCCCTGGTAGCACCCACAAGGACTATATTCACTATTCTTTAGACCCTGTCATTTACTATTTGTGTACATTTTGTAAATAGTTTGATTCATTTTGAGACCGTTTTAGATTTTTATTGTTTATTATTTCCTAGGGATGCTGTTGGGAGTAAACGGCCATACAGTGATAAAGGTTAGCACTGTTGCCTCACAGCAAAAAGGTCCTGGGTTCGAGTCCCAGACCAGGCAGAAGGGCCTTTATGTTGAGTTTGTATGTTTCCCCTGGTGCCTGGGTGGGTTTTCTTCAGTTTCCCCATCAACCTAAAAGATGTTGTAAAGGCTAATTTTCCAGTACGCTACATCACCTGACTAAGATCCTGGCTCAAGATCTGGAGGAGTGTCCCCGGGCTGTCCACTGCTCCTGACAGGTCGCCCCACTGACACTGAGGGATGGGTCCAATGCGGAGGACAAATAATAATAAAGTGTACCATATCGGTGTATAAAATCAAGAGGAAGAAGCACATTTTAAAATTTAGGTAAAACCCCTTTACAAGCTCTTTTGTAGATATGAAGTAGTACAATAAAATGTGGGTATGATATCTTTGTAGGCTGTGTTTTGTATGGCACATCTGTTTGACTTGCAGTCAGCACATTTTGTAAAGCTCTTTCTGTGAGATACTATATATAGACTAATAAAAAGTCTATTTTTAAGAATTGTGGCACCTTTTATTAAAACATAAATTCAGAATTAGCAGAACCTGATTACATCCCAGTACATTTGTTCATCTTCATAGTTACTGCTGTTTTATTGCCTCACCAAGTGTTATGATATAAGACATTCATTCATAATAATATAAAAACACAATAATATTTTGTAATAATTTAGGTCACACATAGCTTATCATTTGCCTTCTCACTTCAGGTAGAAACTCTCAGATTTTTCTCTGGCACCCCCTTCCCCCGGGCTATACAGGGAGGAGGGAAGATTGAGCTAATTCAAGGTGTAAAAAAATAATGCAGAGTGAGCTCAGAAAAACAATCTAGTGGTATTCTTGATGAGGAAACAACATTATAACATCGTAGAAAGTCCATCTCTGCATAAACATTATCGTTAGCAATTGCTTATTTACATCCAGTAATGCAAATCCACACATCTCATCCATCTTTTCTACCTTCTGCAACCCTTATGGTAGCCCCACAAGTACAAGCGTACATTAAAGGTCCGATATTATGCTTTTCATTTCACAGTCTAGTTTGGATACATTCAGGTTATCATTTTACATTTTGCAACATCACACAAACCATTTGTGCCGGTTTTTGGGGGTTTCCAAAACAAAAACCTCCAACCACTTTCCTTCTTCTGGGATATAAACAAAGCCTTGACACCCTCACAGCAAAACATACATCTTCTCCAATCAGATATGTTGTTAACTGGTGATGGCAACAATGCCTCTCTGGGTGCATTTGGTGACAGTGCAGGAGCTGGCAGGAGCACTTTGTGGTTTGCCCCTAATTCTGAACAGATCATTTATAGGTGAATCCCATGGTGAATCTGTTTACAGCTCTTGGAGAGGACTATAATCAACTCGAAAATGTGTGAATGAAACAAAACACAACTTTGTGTTTGAGGTAGAAACAACATTATCAAAGTTGATTGTGCAGAATATAGAACCTTTAAGGAGGAATAAAATAGGACAACAAAATCAATTTCTGACAAAATTTTAAATGATACCAAGACATATGCATCAATATATTGTTTGTCAATAAAAACAATACATGTTGCAATATAATGTTTCAGAATGTTAGTTATATATACATGTTCCAAGATTGTAAATGTTGTGTTTCAGTTTTGAAGTTTCAGAGTTAAAGCTGTAAATATCAACACAAGCCATATTCAGAATGGCTGCTTTGGAACTTAGACAACCCAGACAACAGTCGATCATTTTTAAGATGGCAGAAAATTGATAAATAAAATTCCAATAATATAAAAATAGGCCTTCAAGTCTGTTCAAAGTGTATCCGGAAAAGAAACAGACTATAATGCATTTTCTATGGGGAAATAGTCACCAAATATCATAGGGACTACCAATGAAAAATAGCACTGTTCAGCTAACTTGGGTACATTGTTCAATCTTGATAAATGTTTCAAATAAATAAATAAATAGGTGTATGAATTAACACAAAATATTTTGGCAACTGACAACATATCAGCTACAGGTAAGTAAGGTCAGAGCCTGGTTTGAAAACACTAGCGATGGTACCAATGATTTAAATTGATTTTTTTTTCAGAACATATTTCAGCTTTATTTTATAGAACAGTACTGACCAAAAACCAGGGAGAAGAGCGGGAGCTGGATTCGAACTCACGACACAAGGGCAGGCACTGCAGACTCTGAATATTGGCCACACACTCTACCAAAAGCGGCCATAGAGGATTAATGTGATGTAGCATTTAGCATACACTGGCAAACAAGTTTTCATCTATATCTGTAAAGCCAATAAAACTTTTCCTTAATTTTTTGCTAATTTCTCCATATAAAAAGCATTATATTCTGTTTGATTTCTGGGTACTCTTTTTTAGAATGTTGACAACAAATACAAAATGGGTCAATTAGTCAGACACAATTGAACATTTTTTTAGGGGACCCATATTTAGTTTGAACGTTATAATCATGACCCAACTTTTTAATTTGGTTTGGCATTATTAGGTCATTTTTTATATTTGTTTTTATTAAAAATATAACTTTTTTAGATTTTTTTAATGAATTTTATTGTCTATTTGATGCTAACGAACATACAAACCCCAATTTGTCTTTTTTGGTGACCCTACAAAAATCTCTGGTGAGCCACTTTTTAGGTTCCGATCCAGTGTTTGAGAATCACTGCTCTATGGAACATGCTACTGTGGAGCACGTATGAATCTTCTGTTCCAAAATGCCCTAAAAATGCATTATTATAGCTAATTCTGCTAATGGTTACATATCGTAACTGTTAACTGCATGCTTAGAATTAAACTAGAGGCACCGCTTTGTTTGTATAGAGCTAAAAATCAGTCCCAGGTGCCTGTTGTTGACTTGTCGTGCGTGAGAAAAATCCGTTTTTTTCACATGTAAATGAACGTAAACATGCAACAAGTGTCAGGCACAGAGCTGACATTGTGCACATGATAGTGTCAGTGCAGTTTACATCTCTGTTTTAGTGCGACCCCCTCCCCGCTCCCATCACAGTGTCTTTAGAGAAACAACTATAAGACAAAAACAAAGGCAGGCCCCTGAGAGCCCCTCTAAAGACCCTCTCCATCTTTATAAAGGGCCCCCCTCTTGTTTATCCTGGAGGGGTCCTGATGGAGGGGAGGGGGGCTGCACTGTCACATTCAATGAGCTGAAGAAGCTTTGTGTTGGAGGTTTCCCGAAGAACACAGCGATTAAAAACTCATCCGAACTCTGCAGATATCTGACCACTCACCCATACGAGTACATCATTACATATGTGGGACTTTAACTAGATGTCCCAGTAACTTACAAAACAATTATTTAAAATTGATTTTGACATTTCCGCTCCTTTCTGCAGTCCAATGGCACCTGTGGTAACCCTACAGATACATGTTCTGCATGGGGGTGTTATACTTATACCTATAGCTACAGCTCACAAGCATGGCGTGATTATTTTCAATTTAAAAAGATAATTTTAAAAACTCAGCGAAATACATTAAAATCTTTGTCTGTTTACAACTTTCAGATATGTTTTTTGATTGAAAATCTTCATACTATGATTGTGAGTTACCACAGCCTCCATTGATCTTTTAAACTCTTAAAATATGGATTCTATGGCAATAATGTGGAACTGTTTTAGGTTGATTTAGGTTGAAACCTGATTACCTTGCTACCCAGTCCAGGAATTGAACCCAGAACACAAATCCTGTCCAACAGATTTACAATCTCCCCTAACAGAGCTTTAGGATTTTGACTAACGATTGAGTATAGTGGCACTACTACCAGTAAAGGTTGCATGAATATATCTCGTGAAAACATCCTTCCTAAACCTAGCTTCCGTCTTTACTCAAAAACTACTGCTCAGATTTGGATGACATTTTCAGAGAAGTTCAGGAATGACACAAGGAACAATTGGTTACATTTTTGGGATCTGAATCCAGGACTTTTTAAAAACAGCTGCCTTGGCGGAGGTATGCACTTACCGGTGTGCCACTTCAAGCCTAATGAATAGATTATGCACTCACATCCATAAACAAAGCCTGCTGTCCCCTTCCTCCACTTCAGGACTTTTTGATTGAATGTCTTGTTTTTACAGAGAGAGGAGGAAGTGCAGTTTCCGGGGAGCGGTTTGTGACGGACGATATTTACTACCACACACCCACACAGTGCAGTCCATTGGGAGGCCTTCAAGATGGACATACATCACACGTCAGGCCGGCTTCAAAGAGCGCAGTGTGGACAAGAGGACTGGTATGTCAGGGCCTCTCTATTCTGCAGCCGTATGTTCACAAAGTCGAAAAACACTCAATTTATAGACGTACCCCAGAGATAAATGAAACTGTTGGCTAAAGAATTTGTAAAATCTTGAATCTAGGAAAAGCAAGTGGTTCTTAAACTTTCTCACCAAGCAAAAAAGACATTATCAAAGTCAAATTTATTGGACAAATTGAGCATAATTCAATGTAGGATTAAACCAGGTCATCCATCAGCAATTTTCAGCTTTATTTCCCAGGAAACCAGGGAGAAGGGCAAGGAGTGACATTTGACAAACTGGGGTGAGCCGGATTCAAACTCATGATGCTGGGACGAGCACTGTAGGCTCTAAATATGAACTAGATCATCTAAACCTAAACCAGATCGAAACAATTAAACACTAATCTAAGACTATAAGGACTAAACCAGGTCTAAACCAGTTCTAACTGAAGACTAAACCAGAAATGCAGTCCCACTAATTTTATCGGCGAAAACAGCGTCGGTGTTCGTCCGTGTCCGCATCCGCGTCCGCGCCCGCGTCCGCAGATCCTAGCTGTGAATGGTGAATTGCCGGATAATTTCCAACATTTGCACACGTGCATACCATAAAGACGCCAAACTGTATCGATTTGGGTACTTCTTCGATTAATATTAATTAAGTAATAAAGTAACTGTTGCACACAGGGACGGCAGCACTGGCCTAGTTTATAGATAAGTTACTCATACCCCTTCAATTGCTTTTATTATTAAGATATTCTGTTAATGAATCTGATATAAAGGCAAATAGTTCAATTCTGTCATTGCTCTTTAAACAAAATGCCCCTTTTGCATGTCTAGTTTTATAATAAATGTTATCTTCCTCTTCCTCTCTCCAGGTGTAGCAAGCTCATTCTCCAAAACGTACGTCCCCATCTCCAATAAGAACATGTTGTGGACCCTGAGCTTCCACAGCAACTCGGTCAAATTCAGGACACCCATGATTCTTCTTCACGGGTTTGGAGGTGGAGTGGGACTCTGGGCTCAGAACCTGGACTTCCTGTCTCAGTCTAGATCGGTTCTTGCCGTAGACCTGCTTGGGTTTGGCCTCAGCAGCAGATCACAGTTCCCCACAGACGCACAGAGAGCAGAGGAGCAGTATGTGGACTCCATTGAACAGTGGAGGCGGAAGTTAGGCCTGGAGTCTATGATCCTGGTGGGACATAACCTGGGAGGATATCTGGCGTTGTCGTATGCGATCAAACATCCAGACAGGTGAGTGCACAAGTATTTTGCATTTATTTTACTGGGGACATACCATGATGTTTAATTTTCAGATAGTAACTCTATCTATAGAGGGAAAAATACTATGCTTACTTTATGTATAAATAACAAAATGGACCTCCATAATATTCTTATATTTAAATTAAATTACTCCCTTTATTAATCTATAGTAAGATATTTTATATAAATGCCTAGTCACATAGTTGCAAACTGTAGGTACAATGTATGTGCATAAAGGCTGTGTCCCTAATCACCAGTAGTAAAGATGTACGTCCCTAGGATCATGCATAGACCTTGACTCAAACTGGGATCTTCTAGTTAAGGGGATGAATGTTATATTAATTATTCCACAAAGTCCTTATTTTTAGTCATGTGCATGTTGTCCTGGATTAGTCTAGATTCCTAGATTCAGCAGCTTCTGTACTACCAGGAAAGGACAGATACGGTGGATTAAGTGCCCAGAAGGAGAGAAGCAGCAGGGCAGTGTTTTGACTAATGACCCTAACACGGCTGAAACCTGAACATGGCATCACCTTTTCCTGGATGTAGTTGTTCGGGTGCAGCTGTGAGTGCTAACAATAGATAATAGCAGTGTCCTCCACCAGCTACTATCTCCCACACATCATCTCCAACAAGCACTCCTCCCCCGGGACCGTGGCTGATAAAATGGCCCCAATCCTTATCACCATTTTACATCAGTAAAAAAATCGCTCTTCCTTCCTTCCTTCCTTCCTTCCTGTATGTTCTTCTATTGTTATCATGCGTTCTGCTCCAAATAGCCAGTTAAGTTATTACAAGGGAAAGATGCTCTTGTGTGCTGCACTTGTTCTTTTCTATGGCCTCAAGAAAACACCCACATTTTGTCATGATAGACTGCAGTAGTTTGCATATTATTTGTGATAATGTAGTGCAGGCAGCATAAACTATGGATAATTATACGGCACTCTGTTCACACTGTTTGCAAATGCAGATATGCTCCTCTTCAAGCATAGGGAGAAATTGCATCTAATTATGTAGCTCTGATGTCTTTATTTGAATATATTTTTTAATACAAAAGTGTACCTACGATACAGACTAAGTGAGTGAAACAAGTGAATAGTTATTATGGGGTTGTTAAAATATTGAGTTTGTAATGAGGACAGACAGTGAAGACTATTATGTTCTGAATCTATTCAAACTTGTGAAGCTGAATATTTTTACTATAAAATACTATGATCTCTATGGATGTAGTTCTGGATGATTCTGTAAGGACAGGAGTGATGGCCCCTAGATCTTTTGTGTTGTTTTTCGGTTCCATGTTGGTTGCTGGCTCTCACCGTCAAAGGAGCTGCACCTGGAGATGGGCGTGGCACTCCACTTTAAAAGCTGGATGCTTCAGACCATGGCTCGCTCGCTCTCTCTCTCTCTCTCTCTCTCTCTCTCTCTCTCTCTCTCTCTCTCTCTCTCTCTCTCTCTCGCTCATCAAGCAGCCACAATCTTTGCTTTTCATTTTTTGTACCCATAGATTGCAAGTAACTGCTTATTTTGAGAGAGTGCTACATCTAGAATTTATTTTTGTACATTTTCTGCCTATGAAGTACATTCTGCATATGAATGTCTGCGTAGTACTCCTATTTATAGAAAACACTAAGTCATTGTGCAGTATACACAGCTCTAAGGAGGTTCTATAAATGTGTTACTGGCAAACATGAATATTTTGCATGTCACTTTATTGCCACTAAAGGCATTTTCCCTCAGATAAATTGTTTGCATGTGGCTGAACTTGATTGATCCCAGGTGGCGAGGCAGGGTTCATCCTGGACAATCACTAGTTGATCTAGAGAGCTGGCAACTAGAGATGCAGTACATAAATTGTTGTACATAAGAGACAACAATTTATTCTCACATTATTTCACTTTGGCATATTGAGTCACTATTTTGTACATAGTGTCCGATGGCTGTTGGGCGATATGGGAAAAACATGCGATATCCAATAACTATGTTGAATTATTGCGATATCAATATTATTGTTTTGTTTTTTTATTAGGGTCAGTTAGGAGTTAGTTGACTGGAAATCAGGTAGAAGAGTGGGACGTTCGGTAAACTGCCATGAGCCGGACTCAAACTCACGACGCAGGGGGGAGGATTGTAAGCTCTACCAAGTGAGCTAAACCCGAGTTCCCGTATTTTATAAAACTACTAGACTAAATGAGGAAACAAAGCCAAATCAGGACAAATATAAAGAAATCTAATATAGTCGACATTCAACACATTTTATGCCCAGCTCCAATGGAAAATGCTTTAAACAGTGTCAGATTTAAGACCATGTCATTATTGCGAATCTCCAATCCAGACAAGAGATATGAGATATACAGCAGCAGTGGCTCAATGGTACATTGGTCACATCGAACCCCGCTCCAACTAGTGTCCTTGGGCAAGACACTTCATCCAACTTACCTATGACACCAGTGCATTATTCTTGGTGTAATATATCACTATGCCACCTGTGTGCATGTTATACTTCTTTTTTAAATCTCTGTTCTATAGAGTGAAGCACATAATCCTGGTTGAGCCATGGGGTTTACCTGAGAGCTCGGACACCCCTGCCCCGGACGGTCCCATCCCAGTGTGGATCAAAGCTCTGGGAGCCATGTTCTCTCCTTTCAACCCTCTCGCCGGCCTCAGACTGGTTGGACCATTAGGTAAAGACTACAAGATCATAGAATACATCGTACCGCACTTATAAATGTCCAATGTGGCAACCTGAATGATCCTGTAAGGGCAGATGGTGAAGATTATGCATTATACAAGACAATGAAATATGAATGCAAACAGAATAAATGTTTAACAATAGACTTTCACATCATATTTTTCCACCTCCATTTTTGTTCATATCACATTTATTATATTCTTTAAAAGTTGAAACCTGATGATCTGTGAACTACAAAAACTGCTGCTAACCCTTCCAGTTATTGAAAATCATGTAAAATGTAATGAAGTGGCCTTGTATCTTAATAGCTACATGGTTCCCTATGACAGCTAAGGGTCTTCTGTCTTGTGTTCTTGCCCCCCGTAGGTCCCACACTAGTTCAGACCCTGAGACCAGATTTTAAGAAGAAGTTTTCCTCCATGTTTGATGACAACACAGTGGCAGACTACATCTACCATCTGAACGTGCAAACTCCAAGGTATGACTTTGTTAGTTTAAGCTTAAACATCATCATAAATAGCTTTTAGAAGTCCGTTTCTTTGCATTGGTTTACAAAATGCATGTTGGCGTTTAGGAGAAACATCTAAATCCAGTTATGTGACCACATGTAGACTGTAGGCTGCTCACATCTTTCTGTCTCTTCATGCTAATCCCAGACAGACTCAGTGATGATCAGATATGTGGAGCTAAAACAGGTGAATGTAGTTACTAACTACTAGAAGTCAAGGCAATGGGGATTACAATCTGAATCCAGACAAATTCACACCAAAAATACTACAGTGAAGTATTTTTACTTTACTAAATGCCTTAAAAAACATATAGGGATCTTATCACAAGATATGTTTTACAATTGTGTAATTTATGTGAGTGTATTGTTATTTTTTCTTAGTGGTGAAGCAGCATTCAAAAACATGTCTCTTCCTAATGGCTGGGCGAAGAGGCCGATGTTGCACAGAATAGACCAACTTCACCCTGACATCCCCATCACCATCATCTACGGCTCTAGGTCCAGTATAGACAGCAACTCAGGCAGCGCCATCAAGAACATGAGACCAAACTCACAAGTGGATATCATTGTAAGTTCAATGAGTGCTTTGTGCTCTGATATATTATTAATTGTATCTAATATTGGCATACAATTGCAAATAGAGTGTTGCTACTTTTTATGGTTTACAATGTGCATTTAGTCAAGTTTTAAACCTGCCATAATTAGATGAGTCTTTAAAATTCACATGTGAATTCATGAAAATGTGACTAATAGATTAACTAACCAAAAAAAACATAGCCTCACATACTGCACCTAGTGAGCAAACAGCATAACACTACTGGAGATATATTTGCCCTTGAGGAATCAAAATACATATTTCTTCAGTTCATACATTTGCAATGTTTATGCATAGGATGTTTGGTGGTCATGTTAAATAATAGTCATTATCGCCAACTAGTGGACAAAGTGACGTACGATGCCTTTAGAAAACAGTAATAACTGCATTCTACTGTAATACTGTGGTACAGAATTATACACTGTAGATAGTAAATAGTTTGGCCCAACATAATATTGTGTAGTTGTTGCAAAGCATTAATATTTTGTCTCGCTTGTGCAGCTATACCTTTATGCAGTGTTTTGATAATGCATCTCCATTTTGTATCCCTTCTTGTTGCAGACGATCCATGGAGCCGGACATTACGTTTTTGCCGATCAGGATGAAGACTTCAACCAGGTTTTATTAAACGTGTGTGAGAAAGTGGATTGAACCTTGTTACTGAAATACAATGTGGAGAAAAAGGGTAACCACCAACAACAAACTGCCTACATGGAAATACAGAGTCCTACTGTACTGTATCTGTGCCTAGGATAAAATGACTTGCACATATCAACATTCAGATGGCCACTGTTAGGCTATGCCTGTTGATAATAATTTAACAACATTTCTGCTCAAAATGTCAATAGTTTCACTCTGTGCTACAGATAATGAACTCATTTATTTCCTTATTTATGCTCATTTAGCAGCAAAATGCCTGTCGCTAATTAAGAAATGAGGAATATTAAGATTAGCACACAACCAACAAGCCTTGGTTTAACTTATTGTCTTAACAGGCTGTAAACACACTGGCCAAAGATTCAAAAAAGTAATCCATTTAATAATTACAATCAAATATTGAAATAATAATTTCAGCAGAGGTGGACTGTTTTTAGACTGAAACTAAATCAATGTTGCCGACTTAAAAAGCTTGGTTACAGACACATGCACTTCCTGTACTCTGATAGTTGTTCCTTGTGAAGCTGTCTCAGCAATAGGAAATAAGAAGCAGATATTGATTTATTTAAAGCCAATCATAATCCATATTGTCTCCATATTGTATGTAGTTGGAGGAAGGCCCTTAATCCTATTTATTCTGTTCTGTGTAAATGCTGTTGTCTGCTGAATGTATAATTTCCTTTACTTCAAGAGTAGTCGCTATGCACATACAGTACTAATGAACCAGTTATATCGGCGAAACAACAATATTATGGAATCACGTTGGTCCGCGTCCGCAGAGCCAATATGTGAACGAGATAACTCAAAAAACGAATTACCGGAGTTTCAACATTTGCACACAGGTACATATCATGAAGACGCTGAACTGGATTGAGTTTGGTACTTCTACAATTTATTAATTATTAAATAATTAACAACTTAATTCCCTGACGCACTTTTATTGACTTTTGTTAATCCTTCTGAACATTAACGAAATCACATGAATTTTGGCACATTGATCCAGGCTAGTGCATATTTAATGTGCAATGGCAAAGTACAGAGGTCAAATAAAGAATGCCTCTATAGCGCGAAGAAGAGCAATGAAACTTGGTACAGTGATTCTCCACAGTGTACCCAACATAAAATATTATTATGAGCCCACCCTACAGGAAGTCGGCCATTTTGGATTGAATTTGGGAGGTCAGGTATATTTGACAGCCTCTAAATTGCACATACTTTGCCCGATTAGGCTCAAAACTGAAATACAATTACCCCTCGGCCCTGAACACATCTGACCAATATGATGGCAGTTACCTCTATAGCGCCCCCTATAGACTGAAAAGATTAGATAGATAGTTTTAGGGAATTTGACAAAATTCCTCAAAAAACATTCTTCACAAACATCCAGACAAATCAAAAAAGTAAAATAGACCCTTCCCATGTTTGTAATGGTTTAGGGACAGGGCCTTTTAATTGCTCGTTAACAATATAAATCTCCTAAGAAATCGCACAATGTATGGGGGTGCCGATATACACCTTGCTGTCGGGGACGACAGCATAGCCCTAGTTTATACATAACGATGGCCCATGTGACTGTGTGTTTTGCTTGTTTAACTGTGCCAACATGAACTAAATTAGTGCCCAGACAGATGTGAAAGTTAGAGTTGGCTCCAAGAACCCAGGCTCTCTTTGTCAGCCATTAAAACATATCTGGAAAGAATACGTCTATTTGTGGCATACCAGACAGCCATTTTAATGTGCTTAATGTATACAGTCAATAGTGTTCATTGCTCTTAAAAAGTTCCTGGGATAGCGCCACCAAGAAGCACTAGAATGTGCTTGCTCATGCTCATATTACCTGGAAGAAAAAAACAAATAATAATAATAAAACATTTTTTTTTAAGATATAGCTTTTTGCCTTTATTAGACCAGACTGAGACATGAGCCTGTTTGTACTGTATAATGTAGCTAATATATGAAATACATACATGTGTCTTCTCTTCTTACTTGAGAAGCATTTGTGAACAAGCTCTTAACCCTCACCTACCTCTTTGATACTTTTTGCTTCACCTAAAGTGCCTTAAATTCACTAAATGAGACATGTATTATTCATCGTCTATATCGTCTTCTCAGGAACTAGGAAGAGCATACAGAATCTCAATTTATATAGACCTTATATTCACAATTTGACTTTGGATGTGTTTGCAAAATATGTATTTTAATACACAATTAGTATATAGTTTTAAATGTGTTATGAACACTAAATTTGTCATGCATTCATACTGTGTTTTGGGAATAAAGTATTTCATGAATTCACATAATGCTAATTACAGTGCTTTGTACTTCATCTTGCTATACCAACTGTATTTAAATGTGCAATTAAAACTTGGTGCTATTGTCTAAACCAGGACTTAACCTGGACCACTGATCATTTTTACTCACAATTGCAGATACAGCTAGTTTTTGCATCATGTTATGAATCTATTGTGCAACACCCTTACCTTTGCCTTTACTTCACCATTTTACTTTTTATTTTAATGGCACAAAGGTGACACATGAATCGCTTCTTCTTCTGGCAGCTCTCCTCATCATCTCAGACCTGCCAGTGCTCAAGGTAACATTCACAGCATTTCCATTTGCGATCACTAGAGGGCACTCATATGTAGACCACGTCAGGTCCCCATCATATCTTATTTCTGACACACTTTTTCACAATCTTTTTCACATTTTCGGAAAATAACTCGCAAACCAAATAAATATCTGACATGAATGCATATTAGCAGGAAGCCAAGACATTGCGATCCCTCTTTTGGAGCTCTTGCTAAAAGGGTATTTGAGGACAACGCAATGAAAGCTGGACATTGAGGCGGAGGCAGACTGTTTTTTCCGTCCATAGTTTCCGGATTGAGCCTTGCACAACATTAACACAGATATCGACCGGCAAAGACATCCTATCTTGTTTTTTTTTTATTCCCCCACCTCCTCTCAATCGATGCAGGGGAAATATGCAAGCTCATGTGAAAGTATTTCCGAATTGTTCTGTCGTGCTCAGCCATTTTGGACGGATGATTGAGATGAGTCTGATTAAGTTTCTGTAGATGTTATTAGCCCTATAAGGATTCACATTATTTACAATAACAGGAGATGGCAAGTCAATTTTAGTGAAACAAAATGTTTCTCCTTTACTGGTTGAGAAGTCTCTCAAAGCCTCATATTCATCCAAAATCATAGCAGCAAACTAATGCATTTCTATCTTTTACACACAACATGGTTTACAGAGACTGGTCCAAAAACAGAAAAAGGGTCAGATGCTCAGTTGTGGTTTTGTCAGATACCACTTCATCCTAAATAAAAATGCCTTTGGTACAGGGTGTACCTAATAAAGTGGCCCGGCAAGATGTTAAATTCTGTACTTTTTGTTTTCAGAAATTAACCTGGTGACAATAAAATGTGTTATATTTAGCATTTTGCTCTTATTTGGAGTTTGCAAAATATAATTGAATAATTTAGCTTTTTACATAATTGTGTATCCATATTGTCCATAACATACATATACATATATACAGAACACACTCCCATGAGGTCAAGAATGACAAGCACCCTGGGTTGATCTAAAATTAAATTAAATCAAGTGTATGTTGGACTGTCTCACCTCCCCACCGACGTTTACACGTCTTTACTCACTGGGTGTTCATTGTATATGTGGGCAATTAAGTTGAAGCATGCCTAGGGGTTCATATTATACATCTAAATTGGTAATTCCTGCCTCTTCGAAAGTATTACAAAACAACATGGCTGTTTAGTACCAAGACTGATGAGTCACTATTGCCCTGATGATTGACTGAATATCCCAGCGATGAATCATGCAGCGGGGATCTGGAGATAGCTGAGGTCCAATCAGATGCTAGAGCCATGAACTGTTTTGTGCAAATCAAATAGGGGCTGTTTTTTTTTTTAATATAACCTGTTTGCTGTGTCATGCTCTCTCCAGTCAGTGGCTCACTAACAAGGCAAATAGGAAACAGAGGCAGCCCGTAATGATACAATGTGAGAGGAAGTCTAGGCTTTTGAAATACAACAGGTGGCTGTGATTTCATGAAAGATGAGTAATTGTAACTAGGACAGTGGTTCTCAATGGGTTGGTCAGGACATATAATTGGGTTCCAGGAAAGTGTGAGTATAAAAGTGTTGGTCCAGCAATTAACTGACCATTGTCCACAGCTAAAATGCCATGTCAAAATACTATTGGACTAGCATAACTTAGTAGGGAAAAATATATCTTCATAATATAGAAGGACAGTGAAATATACAGTATGTGAGCATAAAACAGAATAAACTGAGAAGGGGACTCCTCTGTAATCATTTTTTTTGTTATGTTGAATTGCTTTTTCTTTTGTTCCAGACCTTAAGATTGCAGGGTACCAGTGCATAAACAAAGATTTGTTGAGGGTCATTGCCAAGACAAAATCGCAGTATCATTAGCTTCATCCAAGTGGACAATCAATAGGATGTCAAGGAACACCGGTGCACAAATTAGAATCATGTGGTGGCCATTTTGTTTGCAGGAAAAAATCTGATATTAAGAGACTACACAAGTGTTCCTACAGTGTGCATGAAAAGCATCTGAAGTGTTTTGACTAGAGTTATTTTAGGAATGTAAAAGGTGTAAGCTAAATAAACTAATACTTCAGACGCAATAAATATCAGTGCACTTTTGTAAAATGATAAGAGGTAAGTGACTATTGCAAAATGCATCTTAATGTGTAAAAATAGATCATCTGAAAACTGCTGACAGTCAGACCCAAACAACGACAATCACAATACATTTGAGCGGTGTGCTATGATTGAGAAGACCAGTGGCAAAAATAAGTTAGGTTAGGTGAGGCTAGGTATAGAGACAGGGTAAGGAGCTCTGTCAACCAGGAAGAGCTTGGAGTAGAGCCTCTGCTCCTCCACATCGAGTGGACAGGGTCGACGTAGGTAGACTTTCATACTCCCCCAAAACAGTGGGAGAAATTGACTTCTGGGAACCTCTGCTCATACTGCTGCATCTGCAACACACACGTATAATATTACTCCTTATTTTGTTACTGTCCATATCTATGTTGCTGAACTGGTGGACCATATAGAGCTTTCTACCTGCGACCCAGTTCCAGATTAGTGACTGATGATTGAATTTTTGGATAATATAAATGTCAAATAATACTCTTTATTTTGTGGTAAAAGATTAAAACAACCAAGTCAAAACCTAAATCTTTGCTGCTGTGCTTGTGGAAGTGTCTGGGGAGAGGAAAGTGTGTGCATATCTGGATGTATAAGTGAATATGGATGGAGCATGTCAGCAAATATATACATGTCTTTATTTTGTAGTAAAGGCTAATAATATACACACAACTAACATATATTCCGCTGAGCTGGTGGAAGTGTCAGGTGGAGAGGGAAGTCTGTGAGCAAGCCCTAGATTAGTGACTGTAGTTGATTGAACTTGCCGGCTAAAATAAGTGTCAAATAATCCTCCTTATTTGTTGCGAATTAACGAACAATTTCATCTCACCCCATTTGCCCTCTGTTTGAGAAACCCCAACACTTACTTACCCTTTAATAAGCCTTACTGTGGTGGATAAACAAGTCACCTCCACTGAATACATATTCCTGCTCCAAATAAGCCCATTGAGCTGATCTGTATAGCGATTGTGTCCACTGCTAATAGGCACACAGAGGATGGGGACCTTTCGTTGGGAGCGGAGACCGGGCCAAAGCAGGATCTCGTCTCGTCTGGGTTGCTAGGATACCGTTGAGGCGCCTGATCTAATTTATTAAACCCAGCCTTCGTCTATATCTCCGCCGCTCCTTCTTCCTGTGCATGTCTCGCCTGTTCACTTTAGGCCTCCGTGCTGCAGAGGCTTTTGACTATCTGCTGTTATCGTTCCCACCCTCTAAGGCGCTTATCTGGCACCCCTACCCCCAGCCCCGCTCCTCTTCTTCCCAGCTGCTCGTGTTGCGAATACGGGGCTATATCTCTTTCTTCTGTTTTTTTTTTTTACGATGTTCCTTCGTTCTTTGCCTCCTCGCAGAGCCACCCCCGTATCTTTAGCAGAGAGTAGAAGGCAGGCCAGAAATGCAAGTGGAGAAATATGAATTATTGGCTGAAATCTAAAAGTTGTCCTTATATATATATATTCAAATGTCATTCTTAAATTAACAAACCAATTTTCTTTCTCGTGTAATACATTTGCATCCACTCTCATTTAACCCAAATTCCAACCAGATTTATGTCAAATAATTGTACCTTTATATGATTATTTATTTTTTCTTATCCCAAACCGTGCCACACCAAAGGAAGATACTGTACAATCTGGTTTAGCCCTGGTTTTGCCGATCTACAAATCTGGGAAGATTGTTGGATCATTCTACACATTAATAACAAAGGAAAATAAATAGTATTAAGTATCATGAGGGACATTGGGTTGGATGTAGTGAAAAATCAATAGAAGATGTCTTTTGTGTGAGACAAAAAATTGAAATTGGGATCTTGGCTTTATAAAATCTGATATGTTTTTGCTATATTGCCCACGTCTAATCAAGAGCGCTTTATGATAACCTTTTAAAGCTCCTACATTATGGTTTTTCACTCATGTCGCAGTCTGTTTCAGATAAGTGTAGGTCACCATTTTACATTTTACATCAAACACTCCATAATGATCTAATACAAGTTTTTTTTGAGGAGCTCTTGGACTCGATTAGATGCCTCTCTAAAACACTGTTCATTTGCACCAGAGAGCTAGTGGTCATATGTGGTCATATAGTTTTTCTGAAAGTCCTTTAAGATCAGTGAAGTTGTTGAATCATATTGGTATTTTGTATTACTTAAAAAAAAAATCCAACTTTTTGAAATTTCATAAAACCCCAAGTAATCATACATATAAATACATAAAAATCCTTCTGCTATTTATAACAATATCTGAGCTTTTAAATAGTCTATCATTCTCTGCTGCAGACTGAAATCAATCCACTTTGATGACCCGCTAAGCTACACTCACAAACTCACATTTTACAACTTGGTGTCTGCTGACTTCCACATTCATGAAAGTTGATTCATCAGACCTTCACTATAGTCGTCCGCATATTACTTGAATTATTCAGCACCCCCTCCTCTGCTATCTCCAACCCAGCCGATGATCGCTCTGCCTAATCGATACAGCGGCCCGTATACACTACACTGAGAAGGCCTTTGAGCGCCGGAGCCGGGGGAAAAACCGGTATTTTCTTGCCAGATGGAAACTTATTGAGCGTATCAAAAACAGTAGCAGCCGCCGCTATTGTGAGAGAAGTCTGTGTCGAGGAGGCAGCAGCAGACATGAGCTGTGGCATGCTGGGAAATCTGTAAGCGTGCAGTCACAAAAGGGAGGAAATGCCAGCTATTCTTGAAACTGTTTTTCTATGAGCGCTTACAGAGTGAACCAGACTCCGCAAGACTTTAAACCTACAAAGCTTTTTTCACACAAACACAGCTATATGTTTCACTGTATATTTCAATTTGAAGCAGGAAGGTGGTCAACTTCTCGATATGGCATCTATGTCCAAGTGCACCAGCTTCCTTTTGTGTGTCTAAATTGCCTATAGTGATTTACCATACAAATTAGTTTTTCACCTATGACAAACTCGGGGTAAAATTGTCTGCAATAACCATGAGGTTGGTAGTTCAATCTTCAACCCATTTATACTGTCATTGTGACACTTGACTAACCTTGCCTTGAATGAAAGTGTTAGTTTAGGTTAGAGGTTTGAATGGTAGCCACATCACTTTCACTCTGTCCCAGGGTGTGTGCATAATGGACTTGATTGTGAAGTGCTTAGCCTGAAAACTCATGCCCAAAGCAGCTACAGCAGGCTCCAGCAAAAATAGTTCTGATTTTCTGTTAATATACTGAATGTACTGAAGATATACAGTTTTACCTGTCCATGGGGTTTTGAACATTTTTAAAACACAACTATCCCTCCCACCAGAGGAGGGTAGTACTCAGTTACATTTACTCAGTTACATTTCCTTGAGTAACTTTTTAAATAAATTGTACTCCATAGAGTAGCTTTACTGCACAATACATTTTACTTTTACTTGAGTAATAATATTTTGAAGTAACGGTTCTCTTACTTGAGTAGAATCTTGTAAATCTAGAAAGAGTAAGAGTACTTTTACCACCTCTGTGTGTCATGTAAGAACAGCTTTATGTGAAAAATGTGATGATGTGGAAATTCTTTTCCTTGTGCCTTAATTTTTGAAAATATTATTTAAGTTTTTAGTTTATCTTTTGAAAATATAAAAATCTGTTTATTATCTTATCATTTTTGCCAGATTACCACAAAATTAAACAGATAATCTGACATTACGCTCAAACAGTTACTCAGGATTTGAGTAGTTTTTTCACCAGTACTTTTCTACTCTTACTCGAGTAATTATGTGAATGAGTACTTTTTACTTTTACTTGAGTAACATTATTTTGAAGTAATGGTACTCTTACTTGAGTAAAATTAATGGCTACTCTACCCACCTCTGATCTCCAACACTGAAAAACAGTACCGAGATCCACTTTATTATGGGCTCTAGTGTGAGGTATTCACCGGCGTAGCTTCACTGAGTTGCAGTAGCTTCATGTAGTACCATTAAATTGACAGCTTACGTCAAGCCTACTTTTCCGTATACTCAAACACTATTGATCGGTGCTAAGTTCAAAATATAACAATTGGATATATTTTAAAAAACTTTAATAACATAATACTTGCTGCCTGTTAACTTGAAATGTTTAGTTGTATGAAAATGTGGACTTATTTATGAAACCCCCTTTGACTCACAATATTTGTTCACATATGCCTCTGAAGTCACCCTCCAAATCCTTCTGCTGGGAACAGACGCCTCACGCTGCCTCATGGGAAATGCAGTCCCTGTCATCTTTAAGGCCTCTAGTCCTTCCCTGACCTCACCAAACCTCCAGATCAGGGGAACATCAGTCATCATTTTGTGAAACCGGAGGGTGACTCAGCAAAACCCGCAGGCAGCAGCAGGTTAGCTAAAGGTGAAGTCTGCTAGCATCAAACAGGCACGGATAAAAGGCCCATTAAAAAGCCGTGTTGCACTGCAGAAAAGGAATATCTAGATGTGATTTAATGAGTTTATTCCAGAAGGGGGCACAAAATGTCCTCCAGCGACAAAGCCGTATTGGTGGACATTTTGTGCCACTTCATTTAGACTATTATAGATGTATTTACTGATTAGTCTTATATTTATAGGGATTATTTGACTGGTTTCAAGATAATTATGATTTTTTATATTATTATTATTATTATTTTCAGCTAAATTATCTGCCACGTGGAATAAGAAATAAAAGTCAAATAATCTAGGCCTGTACATAAACCAAAACGACTCAAAACGACTCAAATCAAGATTAATATTCTGTATTTTTAACTACGGTAATCTAGATATTCTTTTTTTTTGCAGTCTGTCCCAGGGTGCCAGCATCAAGCAGGCCCTGATAAAAGCCCATTAAAAAGCCTTGTTAACGGTGTCTGTAGCTGCGGTCCCCTACATGCTGCTGTGCACTTTCCTCTTTTCCGAATTCACAGATGCCCTTAGGTGCCCCCGAGTGTGCCGCTCGAATCAAAGGGTGCTAAAGTGTAGAAATAACACCCACCCACTGAGTTAATGCCGGCCGTGAAGACAAAACTTGAAGGAAAGAGGGGGCTGTAGTCGTGAACGTGCACGTGATTCCGTCTGTGAGAGAGACTGGTGTTTGACTGTTCTTCTGTGTGCTTTTGAGATCTGAAAAAGTCACTTATGAACGAATCAAACTTTTGTAAATTCACTTTTTTAATTTGGACAAACCAGACGCTTACATCTGTATCATTCCCTCATATGGAGGCTTTTGCTATTGTCACATCTGCTACAAGAAAACAATAGCTATATTTATTATTATAATTGGGTTGAAGGGACCATATTATGCCCTTTTTCAATCTGTTTAAATACATTTTACACGCTGCATTTACGCACGTATTTTCCCAGCTGGCCACGCCCTCTTCAGTGCTACAGTCAGTGCTAACAACACAAATGCAGAATGGTGAAACCAAGTGTTTTCAGCTCCTGGGAAGGTCATTGCGTCAGTATTCGATATATACTATACATCAGAGAAGTTTGAACAACACAGGTAATATATGGTAAGGCTCAGAAAACTCAAGCTAGCGTAGAAGGGGCCCTTTCATTTTGAGATCCAACATCTGCATTGCTCAGTTTCACATCTGGCGCAAGAAAAATGATGAGTGATGTTAACAGTAAAAGTATTATATAAGTATATAAGTATATAAATGTCTAATTATATTTGGGTTAATTGAGGCTGCCCCCTTAAATGGCTGAATGAAGAGGTTCTCAGATGGCATGATTCTTGGGTTTATGTGTTCTTCTATTTGAGATATAAAATGACAGACGAACAGTAATCTAGGATCGTGACTGGCATAGTGATTCATGGCACTGAAACGCAAAAGGGCCAGCTGTTGTCTGCACGACGGCTGGAGAGGACAATTTAGGTAAAAAAGAGGCTTTTTAGGAAATGATGTGTTAACTTAGTGCGGCATATTAGCAGAGACAGAGGCACATTATAGCAGGCAACGGATTAGCATATTCGCTAACTTACATGGATAATTATCGTATCGAGTTGCTCCATATTCATTTCTGAAGATGAACAAAACGTGGAACATTAGACACAACTGTTGTTTGAAAATCATCAAATGCATCTAGTGACATTTTTGACAAGTTGATTAAACCAATATTGATTTTTTTTTTTTCTTTAATTTGAACTTGTTATTGAGCTTCAGGTAAATTCCCATAATCCTTTTGGCTATTCATCTTGTGGAAAAAGTCAGACTTGAGAGGGACTGAACAGCTCAAAGGCATGGGGCAAGATAGCACAAAAGTACATGAAGGATCTTACTTTCTAATAATAATAATAATAATGCATTAGTTTTATACAGCGCTTTTCTCAACACTCAAAGACGCTTTACATTACATTATTCATTCACTCCACAGTCACACCCGGTGGTGGTAAGCTACTTG
>JAVQKC010029305.1:0-12172 GCA_036025475.1 Philypnodon macrostomus | reverse complement strand
TCTCTATTTGGGTTGGAGGATCTATTTTCTCTATCTAGAGTTGCCACCACCAATCTCCTTTACGAATCTTATGACATTGAAACCCTAATTGTTGGATATACAGTAGATACTTTTAGAACCCCTGACATCCAAGCGGTATAGAATTCGATATTCCTGTTTAGCTCAGGCAATTAAAAGGGTTACATGAATATATCCACACCACATCACAATTAATATTATGTGCATGTTGAGCAGCTAAACAGGATGAAAAACCCGTACCTTTGCCCAGAGTGGTCTTAAGAGAGTTGCCCGTTTCCCATCTCCTATAGCTTTCCTGGAACAGACAATGTTCAAGCTTAACATTTGGAAAGCTGCCATATGCGCTTCATTTTTAAGTTTGAAAGAACCACTTACATATAATTATTTGACTTGATATAACACAGAGCTCTATTTCCATAGATGATGTGATTGTCAGGACTGCAAGAGAAACAAGATTTCACTGGACAGTGATCTCAAGCAAATAGAAAGTAAGGACAATCACAAAGTTAAACATAGAAAATGAGACCACGCATTGACAGTGCTAAATGTTTATACAGATTTTACAATATGGATGAATGATATTAAAAAGTTATGAGAGCAAAATATTTTAGACAAAAAAAAACATTGCAGTAGTCCAGTAACACAAAGTCAGGTGTAGCATTGGTTTAGCCCTCATTTAATCCTTTTTTTTTAGTTTAGACCTATTTTAACTCTGGTTTAGTTTAGGTTTAGGTGCTGCTAATGAGTGATTAATGATTTCAAACTCTGTGCATAGGCCTGCATTGATCTTAGCCTTATCTGTGTCATGCTACACACTGTCCATTAGACTTGAGACTGTTAAAACCATGTGGCCCGGACAGTCAGCCCATGTGAACTTACTAATATTTGATAGCTTTCGAGTAAAACTTGACAGCGTCTTCAAAAAGCTGCTTCTGGAAGTGTTCATTCCCTTTCTTCTTCATCTCGTCACTTTTCTGAAACAACACATTGTTATTATTAACTCAATTGCACATATTTCAATTCAATAAAATTTTATTTGTATAGCCCTATATCACAACACAGTTGTCAGCTCCAGAGCTCCAGAAAGGTGCAATGAAAAAAACAGTACCCAAGAGGTACAGCCAGATGTCCATACATGAAGCATTGGAAACTCCCAAACAAAGGCTCAAAGCCTTGGCCAGCCACCTAAAGAGGTACACAAGAGAAAGTGAAACCAAGCAAATAAACTGGCTCTTCTCAACTCAACCAGCCAAAGTGGCAGGGTAATAACAGCAGAGCAGACCCACCAAGGCTGGAAACTGAATAATACGGGAAAGACATATGGGAGAAGGAAGCAACACACAACAGCGATGCACAGTGGCTAGCCTCTCTAAGAGAAGATCACAGCAACCTCCCTGAGCAGGACCCAGTAACCATCGCAGTGGCAGACATCCAAGAACGAGTCTCAGTCCCATCCAACTATGCCACTGCTGTTCTGCATTGGTCTGAACCCCATCAGCCAAATAATCAAGCCTGGCTATGGATACCAACTCAAGAATAGGGCCACAATCAGTCACCTCCTCTACATGGATGACATCAAGCTGTATGCCAAGAGCGGGCAAGACATTGACTCACTGATCCACACCACCAGGATCTACAGCACTGGCATCGGAATGTCGTTCGGACTTGAAAAATGGTTGGATGGTGACAAAGAGAGGGAAGGTAGTCCATACAGAAGGGGTCTCACTCCCAGAAGGAACAATAGCAGATATTGAGGACAGTAACAAATACTTTGGGATACCACAAGCAAATGGCAACCTCGATGAGGCCACAAGCAAAGCAGCCACAGCCAAATACCAACTACGAGTAAGGCAAGTCCTGAGAAGCCAGCTCAATGGCAAGAACAAGATCCGGGCTACAAACAACTACAACAACAACACGGAAGCTCCTAACCATGCATGGAGGGTTCTGAAGAGGGGTTTTATTCAAGTACAGTGTTGAAATCTTGTGAGGGAAGCTGAAACTAATGAACCCAGGAAGATTTTTGTAAAGATAATGGTCTCCAACAAGTAACTGAAGGTCAAAGTACATCAAGTACATGTATTATTTTATAAGTTAATCAAATGTATATATTCAAGTTCATCTGAGTTATTCTATGGTGTGTATTAGTTTAGCGGTTGCATTGATGTAATATGTGAAGGGGCACCTGGGCTAGTGTTTGTTTAAAGTGACTCACAGGGCCTCACTTCACTGTATCTACTTCTGGGCTAGTGTTTGTTTAGAGTATATTATAAGGCTCTTACCTCACTACAACAGGAGCATAACATAGCACTCCTTACTTCACTACATCAGAAGTACATCATAGAGCCTCTTACTTCACTATATCAGGGGTACATCATAGCGTCTTACTACCTCCGCTGAGGCCTTGTGGCGCTGTCACACTACATCATGGTACGTCAGCGGGCCCGCTGGTAACTGTCTATGCAGATAGGACTGTGTAAGCAGGCCATATAGTGGGGATGCTAAATGGTACTTGTTCAGCTCAAGTTTGGTCCAGGAATAAAAATAGCAGATGTAATAAAAAATGCACAATTAATCAAGACAGGGAAAGTCCCAGTGACAATTGGGCACAGCGGAGGGGTATTGAAAAACATAGGTTGAGGCGGAGTTTGAAAAGTGTATAAAAATTAGATCCAAAGAAGGGGTTGGTCAATTTTTTTCTGCTTCTACTTATTTGTTCTTCGTTCCTAATCTTCCACTGCTCAATTTGTGCTATTCTGCATAATTGCTGTGAACCCCGGGGACGGCATATTTGACTTGTTTGTTCAAGATTTTTTGAGCATTCAATAAAATATACTTTTTCTGCTTGATTACCACGACTCCAATGGTCTTTTCTCCTGCTGTTTGCGCTTTGATTACCATAGGACCGAAGGACGACAACATCAACAATTGACTTTTCCAGTAAAGCTGAAAAATTGCTTAAAGACTTGTTTTCTCATCAGATGCTGACCAAAAAATGACACAACAGTTCCATCCCAAATCCAGCACCCTGAGACTGTACGCTAGCCACAAAGAAGGAAGCAGAGGACTAGTGAGTGTGAGAGCCACTGTCCAGGATAAAACATCCAAGATCCATAAATACATCAAGGATAAGTCCCCAACAGATGACGTGCTTAGTGAATGTCTCAGACAATGGACCACAGAGGAAGACGCGCTGGAGGTACCATCATGGGAGGACAAGCCCCTACATGGGATGTACCACCAACCGATAACTGAAGTGGCTGATATCAAGAAATCCTACCAATGGCTAGAAAGAGCTGGACTCATCATGGCTGCACAGGAACAGGCCTTGAACACCAGAGTATTACAGGAGCCTGCCAGCACGCACTAAAAGACTCAGAGATAGTTACTACCCCCAAGCTGTCAGACTACTGAACTCTCAATAATGCTCCCAACAATACTGAACCCTCAATAAAACTGAACTAAATCACTTTACGTAATATGTTTACTGCTGTTGCACTATTTAATGTATGTATAATGTATGTGCAATACTATATCATGTGCAATACAAAATTCATCTGTATAAGTATTTTACCACCTGTGAAATACTTACACCTTATTTAAATCCAACTGCACCTTGGTATTTTTCCCTTTTTTTACTATTGTACTTTTTATTATATGTTTATTATATTGTCACTTATCTCTTTTTGCACACTTTTTTACCATGTACTAGTATTGCATGTTATTAGTACTTCATGAGTATCTTAGCGAGTCTAATGGTTCTTCCGATCCAAAGCATTTCATTGCATTTTTCTGAACCTGTGTTGAATGTGCATATGACAAATAAACTGAAACCTGAACCTGAAACCAGGTTTGTGACCAGTCCACACAAAATAAGTACTAGACATGTAAACATAGTCATGCCTTTTGACTCTAGCCGAGTACAGGTCTGAAGGACTGAAGAGTTGGTGATATCTGTGGCCTACACAGAGTAAATCTTGTGAATAAACCTGCATTATACACGGGTCACATAATTAGTCATCTTTTGAAAATAACTCCTCGTGCAGGTCCATATATTGTTTTGAGACACTTTCTTTCTTATCCATCACACAGTGTTATGAACCGGCGTTTAGTGCTTGATTTTGGGTCACGTGGTTACAACCCAGCAATTACCATATTACTGCCATACTGCTACCAACATGTTTACTCAACCCAATGCTTTTCGTAATTATGCAACTTGCACACCTCCTGAGAACCAGACAGCACCAGGATGACTTCTCCCTCTTCAAACTGGAGCAGGCCGTCTTCACCCGGTGTATGGCTCTCCAGTGCCACCGCCTGGTTACCAACACACATTACAAAAAGACATAAGAAAATATTTCCAGATGCAGGTTTTGTCAAAACTCTGTTAACTCTAAAGAGAGGGAAAGTCAGTGTTTCACAAAGTTAAGTTAAGCTAAACTTTCATTCTGTGCATTTGACCTCAATGCCACCTGGGCAACCTGTTAGGAGCAGTGGGCAGCCATTTCCAGACAGCCAGATTCTTGGTCAGGATGTACCTAGCTGGAGGATAAGCCTATTGTGCATGGTTTAAGTTTATGGGGGAAACCGGGTCAGAGTCAGTTACCATGGTAACGCACTCCGTGAACCTACCCTGATTAGGGCCAGGTTTCATTCCTCTCTATACCCTGCTGCTGTATGAGAGAGCCCCTGAATGGAGGATCCACTCATTCACAACAATAGTAAGAATATTAAATATAAAATCTCCATTGAATACATGAATAGTATTCGTTTTTAACTTTGTCTCTTCTCTGGTCTTTACAGCAACATCAAATCACATTTTGTGTAGGCTGCTCCACCACTCAAAAACACAACTACTATTGGTCAAAGTGGTAAACCAGGCCAGGGAAGGTAAAAATAAAGTAAAGTAAAAATAATAACAATGACCGACCTACTTTACGTCTTAGAACAGGGTCAGATATTAAGCATTTTCCCCCAAAAAATTGTGTTTTTTTGCCGGTCACACTAACCTTACAGAGGAAGCCAGGAGGATACTGGGTATTTGAGTTCTTCTCTGATGTCTGATTTTCATCCAGTTTCACCTCTCCCTGCTCTGGCAGACATCTCGCTGCACTGCGAAAGGAGGAAAGCCTCGGAGCAGGAACGGGCGCTGGTTTGGCTTTGACCTCCTCTGTTGGCATCTCAACACCGGCGTCTAGACTCACCCTGTCCTCAGATTCAGTAGGAGCGGGCACTTCCTGGTTCGCCACCTCGGACTTTGGCACTCCCGCACCCGAGTCATCAGATTGGTTATCGGTCCGCTCTGGCTCCGCCCCCATCTCGTCTCCTGTGGGACTGTGCCTGCCGCTGCTCCTGTCGCTGTTGTCATTGTCGCAAACAGACTGTCTTTTGGGGCTGTTGCTTCCGCTGGAGCTGAGGTCAGAGTCTGAGGAGTTCACGTCTTTGGAGGAGGATCCACTTTCATCTTGTGCGTCTTCGGAGGTGCTTCGCGACACTTGGCCGGCACCTCCGTTCTGACCCGAGGAGAGGATGGACACATGATCGTCTGGGAAGGCAGTGTTACATGGGATGGGGTTGGATATAACCAGGGACCTTTTCTTCTTGGATTTGCTTGCAGTGCTAAGATGATTAAAGACAAAATGTAAAAAAACTAAAACAAAAGAACTTTAATTAAGCTTTATTAGCAACTAGTACTAATTACTGGGGCGGGTAAGAATTCGCCCTGGAACCAGAGGGTAGGCGGTTTGAATCCCCGCCCGAGCGTATGCTGTCGTTAGTCCCGGGGCACATTGCCTTTGAGTGAATGTGGTTGTGTGATTGGTGTTTGGTGATGGTAGGCGCCAGGTGTGACTGTGGAGTGAATGAATAATGCCAGCTGTAAAGTGACTTTGAGCGTGGAGAAAAGCTCTATATAAAACTGATGCAACTTTAATATTATTACTTAAGTCTATTTTGATTAAAGCTGCAGTATTTGATAGTTTTATTTTGGACTTGAGCTAAAAGTACAGTATAACTGTCATCTGAGAAAAAAAACCCTCTGTGAGCCGTATTATAAGGGTTATAAGGGTATGATGATCCCGTTTTTACATGATACTAATATATCATGAAATTTCAAGATACTAAACATATCTTGCTCTAACATGATACGTTTTAGTTTATACTTTTTTAGTTGAGCTTTTGCTTTTATGCATAAATTCATGTCTGTAGTCGTTTAAAGCCTTAACCTTATGAAGGGCATCATACGGTTATCGCAATGTTTGACCAATATTGCAGATCATATTTTCCTAGTATCATGCACAGGCCTTGACATTAAGTTCTTCTCTTCAATGGTCACTTTCTATTTTCCAAAAGTTACTAGCCAGTGGAACAGAGAGAACATAATCCCTTACTTCTCAAATTGAGGGCTGGACCTATTTGACTGGACCCCCCTCGTGTGGCATTGTTATTACCAGAATGTTTATCATCTCTAAACCCCCCTCTGCGTTCCCTTACCTTTGGCTTGACAAATTAAGCACTGTTACCAGTCATTAGGATTTTTACTGGCCACAGTTTAGTTTTTTGTTTTTCAGCTAAAAAACATATATTTTAAACATAACAAGGATCCAATTTTATTTATAAAAATATTTCAGTTTCAGATTAAATAAGTAATATAATGACTAATCCCAAATATTGCTAAACTAGTTCAATGCCTGAAATCTAAAGTAGACATAATAGCTAGCGGGGGTAAATTAGGTACTAGACAGAATTAAATTCACTGTTTGTACAACTAGTTAATTTGATTTACCTGTTCAAGCCCTTAACGATGAATGCTTTTCCTGAATGCTGGGTCTCTAGTTTCTTCATCACATTGTACAAGTCATGATTTAGCTGCAGGTACACAAAAGGTACAATATTATTTCGATGCAAAGTTCAAGTAGAAAATTCAAGACGTGTTGCATTTTACCACACTCATTTCTTTGTAGAAGACATCTCGGAGGTTGGATATGTTTTGGAAGACAGTCACATAGCAACCGATGCGGCTGCGAAGACAAACAGAGGGCATTGTTTATTCAAAAGGATGAAGACACATGCTCAACTGTGTCATCACAACAGACAGCAGCCGGTCCCATGTTTTGTACAGGCATTTTTAACGAGTGAACAACATGTAGTTCTCGGTTGTATTTGTCGGTCAGCAACTTTACACAAAAACTACTGAACGGATTTGGAGGAAATTTTCAGGGAAGGTCAGGAATGACACAAGGAAGAAGTGATTATTCACTATTATTTTGGAAGTGATCCGGATCACCGTCTGGGCCCAGGATTTTTTTACAGATCTGTTCGCTAAATTTACTCCAAAAATTCTACACACCGATTTGGATTACATGTTCAGGGAAGGTCAGAAATTACACAAAAACCAGTTGATTCAATTTTGGGAGTGATCCCTGGAGATGAGTCGCCGCTCCTCGAGGGTTGTAGGTTGTGTTCACATTCCATTGAGGACAAAACTAATTAAAAAAATAATAATAATAATAATTTTTTCGATGAAGGACAAAAAGTAAAAAAAAAAAAAAAAAAAAAAACACTCTTGTCAAAATACTAAATTTTGTCACGCATTTCGTCAAAATTTCTGTTGAAAAAAAATACTGATATCTGATTAAATATGATATATTGTCTATACAGCTTTTATACATTTCAAGCTAAATTGTGTTCTTGAAGTAGAGGTTTTGGGACCCCACTGCAGGACCTTTGCAAACCCCTAGGGGCACCCGGACCCCAGTTTGGGAATCACTGGTGCAGAGGAATACCAATCAATTTGGAAACTTGAGACTAACAGACTAAAGTCTTTACAGCACAGCCATCATATCGTAATAGTGTTGAAATAAACAGGCAATAAATTAGACGTTATGGTTAATTGCCAAGTGGCTAGGGTTGGCAATTACATAAAAGAGATGACCCACAATTACAATATTATTTTTGCATTAATCATGGTAATTACATTATTACCGTGAATAATGTAAAGCTCTACTCTATTAGGTGATCAAATATAAAACATACTTCAGTTTCCCTATACCCTATACACAACATTGAACATGAACACACCCTCTGTTCAGAATAAGGCTGGGAACCTCAGGGTACCTCACGATTTGATACGATAAGTGATAATATCTCAATATGGCGATACTGTGATACTCGATATATTGCACGTAATAACTTACAATATATCTCGGCTTTTAAAAAGGTCTTAATTCAGTATTTAAACTGTATTACAATGAATTCATACATTGATTTATGAAATACAGTTAATGTAATCATTAGAACAGTGAATAAAAAAAGTGTAAGTATTTTTCTTGAAATACAAAATATGATTAATTCTGATATACCGATACAGTACTCATCACTCATCATCTAGTACTGGTTTGATAAACAGTCCTACATGCCATTCAGAACTGCGTGTACATAATATAATGTTGAAAATGGTCATACCTCTGATATAGAGCAGGCAGCTCCCCTCTCAGCTCTGTATTGATCTCCTCAAAGACACTCTGGGCTTTGTTAAACTCTTCTTCTGCCTTTCAGCAAAGACATAAGTATTAAAGCTACAGTACCTGATATTTTCATTTTGTGTTCAAGCAAAAAAATAATTAAACAGTCAATAGTACAGCATTCCAGAAGTCATCTGAGAAAATACCCCGAGACCCTCTGTGGGCTGTATTATAATGCTAATAATAATGAACAAACTCCACTGTCTGTACGGAGCATTAAACACATCTTTACACATGTATAGAGACTGAAAGGATCTATTGTGGAGTCTCCTGAGATAGTGGAGTGAGTAATCAGATGGTTATTTGTGACTGGGTCAGTGTTTTTAACTGTACGATCTGTGGAAGAGGTCCCTGTTTCGAGGCTGGCTCATGTATCACATAAAGCACCAAACTATATAAAGAAAGATCATAGAAACACAAACGTGATGAGATTATCAACAGGACTGACTGACAACAGGTCTAAACCAGGTTTACATGAATAATCTAGTCCGGGCCTAGTCCGGGCCTAGTCCGGGCCTAGTCCGGGCCTAGTCCGGGCCTAGTCCGGGCCTAGTCCGGGCCTAGTCCGGGCCTAGTCCTGGTCTAGTCCGGGCCTAGTCCGGGCCTAGTCCGGGCCTAGTCCGGGCCTAGTCCGGGCCTAGTCCTGGTCTAGTCCTGGTCTAGTCCGAATCCTAGTCCTGGTCACCCCTGTCTAAACACTGTCAGAGCAGTATTTCGGGAAGCACACTGAGGAGCGGATATCTTGTAGTTGCTTTAAGTTGCTTCATGACAAAAAGCCATAATTGACCTCCACCAAGGAGGTAATGTTTTTGGTAGAGTCGGTCTGTCCATTTGTTAGCAACTTTACGCAAAAACTACTGAACGGAATTAGATGACATTTTCAGGGAAAATCAGGACTGAAACAAGGCACAGTTGATTCGATTTTGGGAGTGATCCACCGTCTGGATCTAGGATTGGTTTTTAAAGAATGGCATGTGTTAGCCACGTTGAACAAAAATATACTGCACCTATTTCACTGAGATTTTCAGGGAAGGTCAGAAATTAGGAAAAGACCTGTTGATTACATTTTGGGAGCGATCCATTTGCTTTCTAGTTGGAACAAATGGAGGAAAATTAAAGATATTATGCAGTTTTAGATTTACTTTGCATGACTCGAAGCGGTAGTAGATATGGACGTTTTTTTTGTGTGTGGTTGTTTTCATACACAGAGGTCTCCAGTGGTTATTTGGTATGCTCTATTGATAAACAGGTCAAAAACAGGCCTAAACCAGCAGGAATAAGCCAAAATCTAAATCTATATTGAACTAGCTTAACAATTAGTTTTGAGTTTACTGTTTACCTTTGCTATTTTGGCATCATCCTTCTTCTTTGCACCTTGCAGAGCCTCCAGGTGATGTCGAGCAGAGTCATAGTCTACCAGTTTGCGTCCCCGTTTCGCAGCTCTTTCCTAAGATCAAGAATATTGCTGTTTTTGTTGTTTTGTTTGTTTTATTTACGAGGTGTTCTGCGTTTAAATGGTGTATATGGGACAATGGTGTAGTTAAAACGGATTCAAAATCTAAGCTCAAGACTGAACAAGGACTAAAACAAGGCCAAAGTGGGATGGAATTAAAGATCCTATATTCTGCAAAGTTCTACTGTTGTTTCTGCCGCAAACACATGCCAAAAGTTGTGTTTTGTTTCATTCGGGCATGTTTGAGTAATTCATTATGTTGAGCTGTAAATAAAATAAATTGGGGCAAACCATGACGTGCTCCTGCAATGTCAACACACACACCCAGAGAAGCATTATTGCCACCACCATTTAACAACATATCTTTTTGGAAAATATGCGTGTTCAGTTGTGAGGAGGTAAAGGCTTTGTTTATATCCCAGAAGAAGTCAAAAGTGGGTGGAATGTTTTTAAACCCCCCCCCCAAAAAAAAAACCCCAGCACAAATGGTTTATGTCTTGAAACAGGGACAGGTGAGAAACAGCTTGCATTTGATAAATATTGTGTGTTTGAGATGTTGCAAAACATAAACTGGACTGAATGTGCAAAAAAAGCATAATATAGGACCTTTAAGACTTAAATTTGACTAAACACAAAACATAAACATTTCAATTGAAGGCTTTAACCAAAAAAACTAAAAACTTTATTCCGATGTTTAGACATTTGCGATACAGATATTGCGTTTGCTCATATTGCGATAACAATAATGTTGCAATATATCGTGTAGCTCTAGAATGACAGTACCTTAACCTCAGGGAACTGGCTGGTGTAGTTCTCCATTGTGCGAACCAGCTGGTCGTTTATTTTCTCTTCAAAGTCATTCCACAGCAAGTCTTCACTCTAAACAAGAGAAAGAGTCATTCAACAGCTCACATTAACTGTTTAGTCTTTATTTCACAGAGAAAGGAGTTGCATACTTTACTGCACAGTAAATTATGGTGTTACTGTGAGTTCTCTCCAAAAACATGCATGCATTGATTTCACTATTTATTCACGCCACAGACAAACACTGGTGGTGGTTAGCCACTACTATAGCCCCAGCTGCCCTGGGGCAGTCTGATGGAAGAATGTCATGTAAATAAGATAATGTTTCAGTAATACATACATCTATAATGACAGCAAGGTCCTCCAGTCCGTCCCAGTCTGATTCATAGATGTCACTGAGCGTCTGGGACAGCTTCTTGGACGTCTCATGGACCGCTGGAGTATATATTTTATATTTTTATTTTTATTTATACACATATATATATATATATATATATATATACACACACACACACACACACATTTTTGATTTGTCTGGTTTGGTTCATTTTCCATGACTTTTTAGTACTGCTTTATTGTTACTGGGGACATCCGTGTGGCGCCGCTGTGACGTCATATATCCGGGACATAAACACAATGGAGGGCCGGAGGCAATGGTGAACTTTATTCTGGCTTTGTGGCTTTGTACCGAAGGTAGACACAGAAAATGCTCCAGACAGCTAGGCCCAATACTATTGACGTCACATTTTAGTATCGGGGCAGAGAAGATACTAAAAAGTACCTGGTACTGGTAATGGTTGCCAAGAGGAAATGCTCAAAAAGTGTGGAGAGTCGAGTCCAGTCGAGTCCAGTCGAGTCCAGTCGAGTCCAGTCGAGTCCAGTCGAGTCCAGTCGAGTCCAGTCGAGTCGCGCTAGCGGAAAACCGCCATTCTAGTCTAGTACCTGCACTATCTTGGGCCACTGGTGCACATTTAAACTAAGGTCAGAACAACACTGGCTTCCTGACTAAAAATAAAAATGGCAACAGCTGACAACAGTAGATGTGGTTTCGTTCTAAGGAGTAAAAAGTCAGACTGCTTGCTCAGCTGTTCTAGATGTTGTTTCGCTTATACTGGCACAACATGACAAAGCAAGCACAGTTGCTTGCCAATGTCAAAATCTCAAACTAGGGCCAAGCTCCACTTCCCTATTCCGGTAACAGCCTGGTTTTGAGTTAGTATTAACCAGTAGGGCTGTACAATATCGAACAGCCTGGTTTTGAGTTAATATTAACCAGTAGGGCTGGAAAATATTGAACAGCCTGGTTTTGAGTTAGTATTAACCAGTAGGGCTGTACAATATCGAACAGCCTGGTTTTGAGTTAGTATTAACCAGT
>JAVQKC010029299.1:0-44928 GCA_036025475.1 Philypnodon macrostomus | reverse complement strand
ATATATATATATATATATATATATATATATATATATATATATATATACACACACACACACACACACACACATACACACTTTTTGTATGCATGTATGTATTTTCTAAATAACATTAAATGTGCTCACCATTACAGCTAGGTCGCACATGTTTAACTGAGGAACACCAGGTATCAGGTATTTCTGATGTTGCTCCAAGATCGGTGAAATGGCCTGTAGGGCATCCTGGTACTCTTTGGTCAGGACACTAGAAAAACATAATTAATAAATATCAGTGTACAATATATGATTCTGAAAATGCATTCTTTGCATATTTATCACTCCATCACAATATTTGACCTGAATACTAGGATTGATTATATCCTATACACTATACAACCAAACAAATGAACTAAAAGTAGAACACAGTAAATGTACAATAAAACACTTATTGGTTGAGTGACTGATTGTACCCTTTGGTTGTATGATAACTTTACATGTTAATGTATACATGTAGTTATTTACATGAATAATTAAATATTTACAACAACCCTTAAATACTGTATAAAAAATAAGCTACTGAAGTTCTTCCTGTCTACATGCAAGCTTCACACATATATCAAGAGGGACATGATAAAGCTCTAAAAACAACAACAGAATCATAAAGGCATAAACACACGGGTCATCCACGACTGCAACTTCTGGGAAAACCCACTCAGCGGGTGAACTGTGTAACCCCGATCCCATCCCCTGCCTCTCAATTACTGCTACCAGCGAGCCGGAGCACCTCTGTGCATTATTATATTCAGAGTGTAAAACACAGGGCCCCATAGGCTTTCAAAGGAACGCTCGCTCAATAGGACCTGTAGGGTTAATGGGCTGCGTGGGCCGTGTGTTGTTGGGGGAGTGGGTTCAGTGCTGGTGGCGTGACACACGTATAGACAAATATCAGCAGTGCAATTACACCCCTGATACACTCACCAGCAGCACCTGTGCCAGCGCTCCACTCTCCCTGTGCTGCAGAGCCAGCCCTCTGATTGGCCCCTGGGGACCATGTGCATGTGCCTGAGGTGAAGTGTCAATTAGAGTAATAACCCCCGGCCCTGTCCGGCTCACACCTACCCTCCCTGTCAGATGTCCCACCGGGCAGCAAGACTTCCTCCATCAGCCAGCACCTGCTCCTTTTCTTGATACTCACTCTTTACGTTAGCCCCACAATTATTCCACTGGTTGTGCTTTGGCCGCAATTAGTCTCATTCTCTGTGTGCCACATTTGTCATAAGCATACTAATGTTTGGTTTCTGACCCTGGAAGATAAGGAGAATTTTTCCCTACTTTCTACGAAGAAGAAGAAGATTCAGATTAAATTGCCTTGGTTATCTAAAATCGCAAATTCTGCTTTCCATGATCCCAATCAGCAAGGGGGGTATTTCATTCCACACTATCTGTTCCCGCTCCTGATAGCTGCGATTCATTTTGTGATAACTGATAAAGCATCTTATTACAAGTAAATGTAAGGAAGATTTATCAGACTGAGTTAAGTATTCAATTCCTGCATACGTGTCTGCAAGCCAAGCACGGCCGCAGACCCACAAACTTGCACAGGGGCAAAAAGTTTCCATTGTTTTGTTTATGCATTCAAAATTGTACAGTGCACACCTCTAAATAATACAAAAAAAATAATAATATCATTTGTTTATGCCCCCCTCCACAAACAAATAATGAAAAGCCCACAGTCAGCACAGCTCATTATCATGATTATAACCCTTAGCTTAGTGGTGTAGAGGCAAAATCTGGAATAATAAGCAGCCTGTATGCAAATGAGGTCTTTTGATTTATAATGTATGGCACCCTAGGGGGATGGGGGCATTGCTCAGGTGTGTCACCACTCTGATTACTGATTCATAACAGTATTGCACACACACATACACACACACAGCAGAAGGTGGGGGAATTGAGGAGACAATCGAATACATCTGTCCTGCCCAGCCCCTCCCCTCAGTGTCTCCTCCACCCCACTGGAAATTGAGCACTTCACTGAGGACTATTGATTGGCAATACAAGAGCATGGTGGCAGGCAGCAGATGAGGCCACAGTCTGCGCCGGTGCCGCCTGCAGTGAGTGCAAGGGCCGGTGTTTGGTGCTCTGGATGACCGCGAGGGGCTCTGGGGACGGGAGTCGGAGGAAGGCTGCTGCTAAGAGCCTAGGATGAGTTAACCTTATGGCTGGAGGTCATAGAGGCACGAGGAGAAGGCAGGGGAAGGTGCTCAAGGTGAGAAAAGGACCACCAAACCTGGATTCATGGACCACCAACACAAGCCTTCTCAAAACAGACTTTAGAAGAATAGTGTGCTGGGAAGAAGTAAAGCATGAAAATATAAATATGTGAAGTTTAGTTACATAATAGGGCTGTGCGAAATGAAGATATGACGATCTGCTAATCGGGGAAAAACCGTTAAATCATGCTACATTTATGCTCTGTAAAAATGGCATTGATACATTTTTACTGTATCAACGCCTGCCAATGTTAATATTATTAAAAAAGAAAATAAACAGTATTCAATATTATTATGTACATTGAATTAGGAAGACACGGATAGAAGTGGTCTTCTGTGTAAGACAAATAATACAGTCAAATAAAATTGTGATAAAATTTCAATTGTGATCTTAGCTTAATAAAATTGTGACATTATATATATAGCCCACCACTGTTACATAGTTGTGAGTTGTTAGAATAACTGTACTTAGCTGACTGTACTGACCAGATTTCACTGTATCATTAATTTTCTTGCTTTTCTGGTTAGGGGTCAAAGGTGGATAGAGCCCATCCTAACGACTACCCCCCTCGACATAGCCAGCCACAATGAGACACACATAGGGTGCTTCTAGAAACGAACAATTCTTTTTATTGGAAAAATGTAGAACATAACCCCCTCAATGTGCGCATCTTGCAGGTGTGACTTTTTTCTTTAAGTGTTTTTTGGCATTCAGAACATGTATAGTGTGTTTTGGGATCTACCACATTAACAACATTCAGCAAATTGACAGTAAGCTGGCTGGGTAATAATACAATTTATCTATGAATAGACCACCAGAAACGTAAAAGACTGTGAAGATAAGTGGCCAGTGGGTTATGTCATGTTTCTTTTTGTGTACCGTTTCTGGACGTCAGTTACATGGTCATAAAGAAACAAATGAGCCTACATACGTTCATTGGGTTGCACTAGTTTGTGATACAGCAGCCTACTCAGTTTGAATAGAAGCAATAAGGTGAGAGCCTGTGTACTGCCTGCTACATCACAGGCTGCGACAGTAGTGAAGGTATGTGCGCAGACAGGCTCTACATCATCTTAAGTGGCTCTTTAGGTGCAGACAAAGATTAATGATATCTGGGCAGCCGGTCCAGCTGAGGGACTGAGGAGCACACGGACAAAATGTACACACACGCAACACGCATACGCACACTCACACACAAGCACACACAACAGAGAGGAGAGAATGGTCCCAATGGGTCTAAAAGGGACAACAGCTCAGTGGTAAGGAGTGAAAGAAAATGCCCAGTAGTAGCTAAGAAAAGCAGAGTTTTGAATGTTTTACAATAATTAAATCAGTAGATTATATTGATAGCAGTTGGGGTCATGCAGAAAAGTGTGGCGTGTGACCCTGTAAACACATACGCTGACCCTTCTCTGTGGACATGAAATATGACTGGGTTTTTATTGGCTGTATGTGTATGCGCTCACAGCTAGAGCCACAACACATGGCTGCATACTGATTGGTTTTTTGCTTTTTTTCATTCTTCAGAGTAAATAGCTAGGCTAAGAGGTGGGCCAAATGGAAAACAACATTAATGTTTTATCATCCAATCTCACTAAGAGAAGCTTGTGTGGGAGAAGACCAGAGTTAATAGAATAAAAAAGTGAGATAAAAGAAAGGTCAAACTGTGAGAAGTGGAAATAGAAAAATATCAGTATTATGTAATCATCAGGTTTAAATGCAACATAAAACAGTATTCCCTTAAGAGAAAAGTACACTATAGCCTTCTTATAAAGTGTAAGGACATAATATCAAGATATTTTCTAATTCAGTGCAGTCAGTATTGAATAATCTATTTTCCGCCTTCATTATCTGTCCTTAGTGGTTCTTAACTCTCCCCAGAGCCGTAGCAGTAACACACAAAACTCCATTAAACAGCATTCAGTCTCAATTTAGACCTGAACAATTTCTCCTGCAATTTGAACCTGCAGCGCGTCGAGAGGTAGCGATGTTCACAGAGCTGTTTGCAATCACAAAGAGAAGAGAGTAATCAGGCGCACAGCAGCTGAGCAGATCAATCGCCTCCCCATTATACCACAACGTCACCATTGATCACATATAAACATATAGATAATATGTTGGCAACAGACAATATACCCAAATAAAATAATATAATATATATATGACTAACCTGAGAGGGAACTTCTCCCCAGGATCCTGTCCCAGATGGAATATTATTGGCTGCAGAGTGTGTTCCTTTTGGTCATGAGTGGTCACACCCGGCACCTCTTGACCAGGGCAAAAGTTAATACCCTGCACAAGAACAAGCAAAAAGACACACAAGAGATATTTAACAAGTGGCATATGTTTCTGCCTACAACTATCGAGTTACAAAGTACACCATATGTCAATGGGTCAATTCAGAATTACAAAAGTACTTATGTAAAATATATGTTTGAACATAAAGATTTTTTTCCAAGGTAAAAACAGGATATATATTTATTGAGAATTGTAGAATCGCTGCAAAATGTTTGCCATATCACACATTATTTTACAATAGTCAGTGGTGGAAAATAATTCTTTTTTTTTTTTTATTTCTTCTTCTGCTTCCAGCTTAACAATACTCCAATGTAAAATGTGTCATCACATTACTGTCATTCATTGCAGACATTGTCTATAGCTCATAAAGTGAGCTTCACAGTACAGTATGTATAAATGGTGAACTTTCTTCCTTCAGTGCCTTGCCCCCTGCGCCCTGACTCCATTCTCCAGAGTCTGGCACTGATCACAGGCTGATTGAGTCACACTCACTCCCCCACAACCCCCTGGAGATCTGCCATTCCCTTCAAAACACACACACCCATACACACACACTATGTGATGAAGTAATATTGAGGAGGCATTCATCTGTAAGCCACTGTTGCTGCACCCCTCTGTGATCACTAAACAGAGCACCTCCAAATACATATTGAAGAGAGTGAGAGTGAGAGAAGATAGATACCCCCCGCCCCGAACAACCTCCTCTGATCCAGACTTGTCCTGTCTTTTGAGGCTAGCAGCTTAGAAATGCAGAAAAGTAAAAAGAAAAAAAAGTCATCCCCAGCGGAGCCGCTAGAAAAAGGCCTGCTGTGTGTATCTCTCAGGCTGAATAGACAGAATAGAAGAACTCCATATCTTCCTTGACATTAATGCTATGGATACAACTAGCCGCTTTCAGACTGGAACAGAGCGCTCGCTATTACGAGATAAGGTGCAAAAACACCCAGGGGTGGCTAGATGGATTTTTGGGAAAAGGTAATATTCTGCAGCTGCTCTGAAGCAAGATGAAGCAATCAAACTTTTCTTTTATAACTTTTGGACTGATTTTTAAAACATGAATTCATTGTAATCTCCTTTATTAATGTGCAACATTTAAATATACAATTGGAGCAAATAAGCTTGGATCAGCTGTCCACCTACTGTTATTGTTAAATGTCAATTAGTGTAATAATAATCAACAGGGGAATAAGACCAAACAGGTGTCTGTGAAACTACCACTCAGGTTTCATTCATCACTTAAATAATGCATTACAACTGTCAAAGCCTAACATACCCAATATAATCCAGAGACAAAGGAGTCCGACAATCGAGTATTAACATGACTGTACTGCCTTAGGGGAGGGTGATGAAAATCCATTTAAGCCTGTGAAATTTCTCATTTTCCTCATGGCTGAGTTGCAAAAATACAGCTTGGACAGAGAAATACTTTCACTAACTATTAACCAGAAATGTTTTTTTTACCCTTGTTTATTTTTCTAAAAACTAATTAAATTAAACTATTACCAATTATAAAATGTACACAGCAAATTCAGAAAACTAAAAAGACATTTAACATACGCTTTAAGTAACAGGTTAATTTCACTACAGTTGAATATGACAATGAAGTATCTTTTTTAATCTACAAAGAAATGCCAAATGAAATCAACAGTGGGTTAAAGAGAGTATTTGAGCATGGAGTGCAAAACATGCATGTGCATGTTTTTTCCTATTCTTTCTCTCTTTCATGAACACACACCAATCAATAGTCAACTCACAAGCAATCAGACACCATTATTTGTGAAGTTCCACTTCAGTTCACATGAGTTGATAAAGGAGGCCACTATTGATTCAGCGGCCCTGAAGGAGAGAGCAATTTAAGCGACCGATGGGGCATAAAACAAACGGGATCACAGGAAAAGAAGAGACGGACATGTTTTTATGGACCAAAAGTGAAGACGCACCCTCGTGTCCTGCCTTTCAACAGTCAAATTTCACAGTTCCCCTGATACATGTAATCAGCACAGCACTGGAGTAATTAGTACAGAGACACTGCTGGCTTTGGCCTTGTTCTTTTAAGCTCCAAGATACAAAAAGAATGACTACAGCAGGGAATGGTGGCACATAAATAGAAAGGGTGAAAAAATCCACTGGAGTTAACAAACACGTCGACTAGTTGATGAATGATGTAAGTTTGCTGATGTGGGGGCTCTTCATTAATATTCATTATGCTCTGATGTACACAGCAGTCAACTGATGAGCCATTTTCAAGATAACACCAACAGAGAAAGTGTTTGTGTGGTTGAGGAAGATTAGGAGAGACAAAGAGGGGGCGCAAACAAAAACATTTAGGACAAACTGCCTGTGTGAAGATGACTTACAGACTTAAACTCATCCCAGGAGTTGCTCCAGGTCCAGTAGTGGGCCTTGTACTGACCAAGCCTCACAGCCATCAACGCATTTCCACGGTAATAAAATATAGGCCTGAAAATAATAAATATATCCATTATGATATATTAAATGTGACAAAATTTTCAGCTGTAGAGAATTATGGCAAAGAAAGGTTTCAACATTTCCTTATAGGCTATAGGATAGATAAAAACTCAAGTTAACTAAAATCATCTCTTCACTTTTCACATTAACTGTAAAACTGTAAATACCTACAATTATTGTACATTGGAACTGAATATATTCTACGGAGCTAATATAACATCAGAATGCACTTTTGGTAGCACTTTTGATATACAAAACGCCACTAATTATGGAAAAGCATTTACTCACTGCTGCATACCAAATGGTGTGGGACTGTTGTTGTCATAATTCTAAGTGGTTCTGGTGCTTCCTCTATACCTCTACATCCACACTCGACAGGAAACATTTGGAGCCACAAAGCAACTGCTCCTGGAATACATCTTACCTGTTTCTAAGTACGTCCGAGTTGTTTAGCAGGACAGGGGTCAGGTCGAGTCCATCTAGTATTCGGTCATCAGGGGGGCTCAGGCCAGCTATAGCCAAACTAGTAGTGTACAGATCCATCACATTGGACAGCTGGAAGTTCACCTACAATAAAAAATATGCAGCAAAATGAGTCCAGGTCTTTTCACATGTTGACATGTTTAACTATATCTACATTTGTACACAGTATGTTGTGACAGGATATTAGTTTCAGTCTCCAGTTGGACTCCAGGTTTATTTTATGAATTTCCAAAATGTGTGTGTTTAAATGAGTTAAGTGATGAGAGAGAAAATGCAGTGAAAGGAGAGTACATGGCCCGGGCAGGCGCTGGAGCTGGAGTGAGCTGGTGTTTTATCTCTCTCTCCCAGTCCCACTGAAAAGCTTTATTTTATTTATAAACTTTGAACTATTTTCAGATAAAATGCCATTTTTTTGCTGTCATCCTTGATCTTCCGTTCCATTCTCTCCTGAGCGAGCCTTAGAGGGAGACGGCACGCTCACAATCAGATAGCACTATCAGGCCTCTGCAGCTGCACCACCATGTGCTTGTGTGCCGCTATCGCCGACGAGCACACACACACCAACACTCGCACAGATACACACCAACTCCTAAGCGCTGAAATGAATTCCCTTTTCTTCTGTATCCACAGAACTAGCCCCAGAAAAGACTCTGCAATGCATTCCCTGATCTATCTGCTCATCCAGACACTCGTTGTCACACACAAACACATTTAGTTCTTCTATCCATTTTTCTTTTTTAAAAGTTCCCCCTCACACACACATATGCAAACACTCCAAGCAAAGACAGGACAAAAGGACACAGAAATCAGATAAGTGACATTTAGTAATAGTAATAACTGCAAAACTTTAGCTAAAACTCGTTCAGCTCAAAAACTGAATATTACTTCATTTGTACATTTATGCCTTATGTTAAAGAGTACCCATTGTAAAAAATGTATTTCCACACGTTAAGATTTTAATATTATTGGTTGGTATTTCCAGCAATTATATAGATCATTTTCCAAAAACTTAAAATCTGTGAATAATCTTTTTGCCACTACACTACTTCCTGATTTTGTTATGCTGCAGTTCTATGTCATTTCTCTTCCAGCACCATAACTCCTGCTGGTTATCACAAAACTAGTGCTTCAATTCCATTATTCCTCCTCAGCTCGTGTCCACAGTCTGATAAAACACACAATAGAAAATGGGATGCACTACAAAAGAGCAGGGCCAAGACCCCACCCACATCCCCAGCTCAGTGAGCAGAGCCCCTTGTCCTCTTCAGGCACTGGGGGAATGCTCAATGGGCACCTGCTTCTACAGAGCGGCTTCATTCCACTACACTCCAACTTAAAGCAGCTTACCATAGGAACCTGTGAAGTTGTTTTACTCTGTTACATCATCCCAATGCCATGCATGTTTATGTGCACAGTTTGATCAATAAACCTGTTTGAAATTCCTTCAAACAATGACTTGCATTGCTTTTGTTCCATGCCACTTTTTGTTCCAGCAGCCTATTGAATATAGACAGCAGATCAACAGAGATTTTCACAAGTGTGCAAAATAAAAGAATGTGCAGCTCTGCTCCAGCTTTATCCTTTTGCCCAAGCAGCACAAAGTGATAAATCCACAATACAGTATAGGTCCAACAAAGCAGCTTTGTCATCACAACCTTTGAGAGCCTCAAGGAGGATCTGTCGGCCCACGTTCTCTACACACTATCTCATGTGTACGATTTCACTTCAATATAAGTTTCTGTTTAAACATACTACTAATCTAGCATATAAAAATGCATACAGGGTAAAACAAAGGACAGACATGTTCTGCACATGCAAATGCATGAACAGCGGTCAATTATAATGTGGCAGAGCCTTGCAAATGTAAAATCATTCCTGGCAGCTTGGCAATGCCAGCGTCTTTTCCCTTTCTTACACCAGCCACCTCCATTACTTTTACTTGCTTCCTTCCATGCACCCCTCCTACCCCTGTTTCTTTATCCTGCGCGCCTGGCATATTCAGATACTGAAGTCCTCATTACAGCTCAATCCAACCTCAGCAAACACACAAACAGATTAGCCGCTTAAGACGCTCCCAATCCCCCTCTCTCTGGCTCCTCTGCAGTGCTATCAGGCCCCTGCACACCCCTGTGAGATGAGCCAGGGGCAAGGCTTACTGCAGACTGCAGCCTCCGCGCTCCGCACCAAATCCCTCTGCGTCACAGCCCCGTGTCACAGCTGCCCCTAATACAATTAAAAGTCATTTGCAGAATGCATAGGCTTAGTGGATCACTGTGTGGGTGGGGGTTCAATTGGGGAGGGGGGTAAGAGTTGGGGCATAATGTTTTGCCAAAAATATTGTATTTTAGGAAACAGTTAAAAGGCGCCCACACACTCTGCTACAATCAAACAGTTAATCTTTTCTGAAAGTGTAACATTGTTGGTATATGGCAATAGATTAGAAAGCATGAGTAAAGTGGTAATTATTACTTCTGGTTCGACAAACTGTAACTACCTGTTGAAAGTAAAGATTGAGGATAGAAATAATAGCTTAATCATTGATAGCCATTACAATGTTACAACTAACCATAGCGAGTTGTTATGAGTCACTTGACAGAACAAGTAAAATTCTTACTGAGCCTTCTTTTATATGGTCAGGCCACCAAGCAATGGCAGGCTCCCTCATTCCCCCTTCAAAGGTCGTCTCTTTCCCACATAGGAAAGGTCCATTGCTTCCACCTGAGAAGGCACCTCCAAGTTAATTTAGCACAGTTTTGTTAATGCAAAAGTAGCATTGGTCAAACTTACTTTCTAGAGGCCCTGATGTTAGTGCAGCACCATTATCTGAAGTAAAGAAGACAAAGGTATTGTTGTCAATGCCAAGAGACTGTAGTAATGACAAAATCTGCCCAACACTGTAGTCCAGTTCCATCACAGCATCACCATACCTGCACCACAGACAAAGTTTTTCATCTAGAGCATTTCTAATTGTGTTATTAACAAAGTAACTGAATGAAACCTACCTCCCACGCTGGCTCTTTCCTAGAAAGTCTTTAGAGGCATAGACAGGGCTGTGAGTGGCATCAGCTGCCCAGTAGAGGAAGAAGGGCTTCTGAGCTTGAGTCTGACGTAGGATAAAGTCCAAACCTTCCTGTGGAAGATGCGTTACACTTTGTCAGTAAACTTGATTAACCAATAAAGGAAAGAGAACTGTATTACAGAGAAAACCTATGACATTCTCATGCACTGGTTGAAATTGGCAGTGACTTAATATTGGGCTATACTTACTTGTAAATAGATCTGTGTCATATTGGATTCTCCAGTCTTTCTGTTGATGTTAAACTCTTCATAGTACCTGCAAGAACAATTCACATACAATCTTCAAATACACACATGCATCTAAATCTGTATGGTTACTTTAATAAGGCAAAGCCATGTTTGGGAGATTTTCGGAACTTATATAAGTTATTGTTGAAACATAGTGAGCACAGACGCAGTGACAGTCATTTCTCTTTCTATTGCTTCACTTCCTCCAGGTGTCCTCACATAGGCAGAGAAGACAACCTGCTATCTCCTGAGATGTGAGCATCATGTCTACATGTGTATGTCTGTCCAGGGCCGAAATTTAAGGGGCCAATGCTAAGCGAAAAACTAAGCCGACTGCCAGTTGCAATGACCCTGAATACACATATGGCTGTGTTAGAGAGAATAAATGGGCGGAAAATGGAATACATAAGCACAGCTGGTGCAGACAAAAAAGGATTTGAGACACTCGGCTCTGAAGAAGCAGCCAGACACAGAGTGATGAGATAAGAAGATTTTAATAGACTTTCAGACTGTGTTTCTAAGTTTTGGAAATGAATGTGTTATGTACTAGTGCTTGAGCATGATCCTACCTTCCCACCATCTCACTATTGTTGTACACAGGGATGTTAGGTCGGCCCGTGTTGTTGTAAGGACCAAAGTGGCAGTTTGGAGCACCAAACCATTCATCAAAGCCATGTTTTAGAGGAAGGTATTGTGGTCTGTGGCCAAGGTGCCTGTAGTGCATATACAGTACAGTACAGATCAAAACCACTGAATCTGAAATATAAAGCACTTCTTATATTTTAATCACAGATGAATAAACATGTACACTTAATTAAAAACGTTTAGATACACATTTTATGAAATGGCACAAGATTCATTGCTGTTATACACAATAAATAAACCTTATTTATATTATTAACATACATGTTTAGTGGCTTAAAAAGAGGGGTAAATAATGTATACTGTAATGATATATATTATATTTGGCAATTTACAAGCTACAAAGCTACAAAGTAAACTTTTGGAAAAGAGACATACCATTTTCCAACTATCTTGCTGACATAGCCCTTTTTCTTTAGCATCAGTGGTAACAAAATCTCATCTTTGTAGATTCCTCCCACTATCTCTTGAGGTGTGTATGCTGAAAAAATACAAACGATTCTATGTTAAATGATGTATTATATTATATATCAGCTTTCTTAGATATTGATAGGGTCATACCATTTCTGCCATGAGCATTGGTGGTGTAGAAACCATTTCTGACAGGCAGCCTCCCAGTAAGAAGGGCAGCTCTAGCTGTTGTTGTAAATATATTACATGTAAACATCATTATCATATTTAAAATAATAATAACAATTGCATTTTAAAATAAGATTATTTGAAATGTGTTTGAAAGGTTGGCGATACATAAAATAGTCTTCACTGTTTGGAAGACCCATACATAGCAAAGAGAAGTTAATAACAGTATCTTGTCTAACAGGAACTACAGGTCTAAAGCATGTTCATCACATGCTGACTCACAGGGGGAACACAATGGGTTTGCAGTATAGAAGTTTGGGAGCAGCATCCCTTGAGCAGCCATGGCATCCAGGTTGGGGGTCTCCTTAGAGGGCTGGCCAAGCACACCCAAATCCCCCCATCCCATCTATAGTGAAGAAAGACATCAGATTTTTCAATAAGACATTAAAATAATATAACCAATACAGGTAAACAGCCAAACACATAGATGTATATGCACACGTACATATTTACAAAAGAAAGGAACTGCATGATTATCGTCATCTGAAACTATACGGAATATACTTATTTATTTATTTATACTTCTAAAACAATACTCACGTCATCCATTAGCATAATAATGATGTTTGGAGGCAATGTGCCCATTGCACTTTTTGACAGAGAAAAACATATTGTAGCATAAAAAAGACTCAAGGTAGTGAAAACAGACAGTACTCTCATTGCTGAACTTGAATCATGTGAGTATCAACAAGGAAGTGTTTCGAGATGTCTTCGTGAGAGTCATCAGCGCAAGACATGCGCATAAAGTCAAGAGCGAAAGCCAAATCTGCAAATTCTTTGTATTAATACTAATAAATAAATACATATACACGGACTTATGCAAAGTTTTCATAATCTCACAGACAGTATCTTTTATTAGCGTTTGGTTAACATTGTGGTATTTATAATCACGTTTACATTTAGAATATAACTAACTGTAATATAGTCGAATAATCGTGTTTTAATCTTTAATGCTCATAAACTGTTACTGCTACGTGTGCTCTCTTTCCGAAAGAGCCGCAAACGCAGCCTGTCACGTGACCAGAGCCAGACAACCAGGAAATAAACATGGCGGTGTGCATAGCTGTCATCGCAAAAGAGGTATTTTACACTTATTTGTATCTAATACTACGAATCCATGTCCGTTATTTGATGGATAAAACATGTTTACGAATTATATTGGTTGTCTAATGCAGTGCTTTACTGTCTGTTTGTCAATACGATGAAATAATCTGGTAAATCTAATAGCTAGCAGCGTTAGCATTGAAATTAACGTTATTTTGTCATGTAGCGAGAAACCCTGCATAGATTATGCTCTTTCGTGGCTCTTATTTTGCTGTGTCTTTTCCCAGAACTACCCGCTGTATATCCGAAGTGTCCCCACTCAAAATGAGCTGAAATTCCATTACACAGTGCACACATCCCTGGATGTGGTGGAGGAGAAGATCTCTGCGGTGGGCAAGTCCATAAGTGACCAGAGGGAGTTGTATCTAGGTCTTCTCTACCCAACTGAAGACTATAAAGTGTATCCTTAATTCTATGTAAAAAGGATATGATATATATCAATCATGGTCTGCTTTTAGTGTATACAATCACCATAAAGAGGAAGAGTAGCCTTAAGCTTTAGTTTATTCAATTCATTCATAAACTAAAAGGTATTTAACTGAACCATCCACATTATTTTTTCCTTGACTGTTTAACCAGATATGGTTATGTAACAAACTCCAAAGTTAAATTTGTTATTGTTGTGGACTCATCAAATACATCATTACGGGACAATGAAATTAGAAGTGTAAGTGTATCTAATGTGTACATTAGAGTTGGCTACGTAAAAATGTAGTAAAGTCAAACACTTATTGACAGGGATTTTTTTTTTTCCCTTAGATGTTTCGAAAGCTGCACAACTCTTTCACAGATGTCATGTGTAACCCATTCCATAACCCTGGAGACCCTATTCAGTCCAAGTGAGGTTTTATTTAAGCATATTCTAGTGTATTATTTCAGATATAATGAACTTTTTTTTCCAGGGCATTTGACGGCATTGTCTCTGGGATGATGGTTCAAACTACCTGAAATACCTTCTGCAACCCTAACCCCTCAAATGTACATAAACCTGATGTTCCGTCTCTGTAATTGTCACATTTTAAGTAAATTGTTGCACAAATTGTAAAAAAAGCACTGTAGTATTTATTTGTTTACATACAAAGAACTTATTACATGCATTCACAATCATTTAAAAGTGACATTGATGCACAGGATTGTCCATGCAATGACAAACAGAAGGTACAGTTGCTCATTGATATTTTTATTGTAGAAGAACAACCTCTGCTGGCCTCAAATTTTCAGTCATTTTTATCCGACCAACTTAAGTTCCGCTTTAGTTTTAACGCTGGTGGGGATAGTGGTGTCCACCTGGTCCAGCACCCAATTCCTCTGATGGTGGGGTAATCAGGAGAAGACATGGATAGCGTTTTGGCATCTGTTCAGGATAATCCAAATGTCCCCACGGCCTCTTGCCCACAGGCGGGCCTCCTCCATAGTACGGGTGTGGGTTCTGGTGTGGCCTTGTCGACTGGTACCTGAATCTGCCTCGAGAGCTGCTGGGATATCTAGGGGGACGGCCACCTCTGCCTCTTCCTCTAGTGTGACCTCCACGATGGCCACCCCTATCTGTTGTGCTGATACCGGGCATGTTGGTCCTCTTTGGCATTACCTGTAAGTTCAAAAGGTCTTCATTGTGTTGCTACAAAAAAATCCACACAGGTCATAGTAGTCTAGGGTTTGCCTACCTTAAGAACTCTACCCCTAAACAAAGTCTCATGCAACCCTATGGCACTCTGCACAGAGTCTCGATCAGAAAATTCAATATAAGCAAAACTGAAAGAGGGGAAAACATCAACATACAAATGTGATTTAGGTTCCAATAACCATTGTTAAGCAAGTCTGTTGATGCATACCCCTTTGGATGCCCAGAAAACCGGTCACATAAGATGGTCACTCTGTTCACTGGACCACAGCCGTTGAAATGTATTTCCAACTCATCCGCTGTTGCACCATAGTCCACCTGGCATTTGGAGAGTTAGTTATAAATCAGGGCTTTGAATAGAGGTGTTGCAAGTGTGTGTAAATGGGTACAAATGTTACATTGCCAACGTAGACCGATCTGTTGTCTGCATCTATTCTTTCCTCGGGAGTCATGTTATAAAAAGGGCCTGAGGAAAAAAAACAAAAAAAAATTATGCACATGGATTTTCACAAAACTGGGATGTCATTTTATTGCAGCACTTTGCCAACACACATCCCAGAGCATTGCCCTCTCATCTGAGATGATGTAGAAGGAAGACTAGAAGAGGAGAACCAGAGAAGCAGAAAATAGCCACAGGCAGCAAGAAGGACCCTTCTGGTTCTTGTCTCATTGGGCAGTGATGAGGCACATATGAATGCTGCTGTGGCCACAGTGAAGTGTCCCAGGTGTTCGCCAGATGGTGAAAGATGCGTTGCCTCACCTGCCTGGAGGCTGCAAAGCTGCACACCTGGCTAAAAATATGCTGTTGGACTTCCCACATGTATAATCAGTATTTAGCTAAACAGTGATGTTACGAGAGTGTCAAAGACCTTTGGGCTCACCAAGCCGAGGGCTGGAAGTCAAGAGCTGCATGTCTACAGCATCACACTGCTCCTCTTCCTCTCTCAGTCGGTCTGACTCTTCCTCCATCTCCATCTCCTGAACCCTGGCCTTGATGGCTGCAAGCTCCTGAGACAAGGTATATACACATGAAAGTCACCAACTGTTGAGCATGTCAATTAACACTTAAAACAAGTTAGGTCTATTTGGTCCCACTTCACTACATCATTATTTATATAGTCTAGGATAGGCTTACCCATAACGTTACTGGGATTTAAACAAGCACTGGCAAGTTATTTACTTATGGTATAAAGGCCAATAAAAGGTCTTCATTTGGTATCAGACATTAGAATTGATCTTTGTGACCCGTGATGTCAAATTAACACCAATTATGATGAGGCTTTATGGCTATAGGCCCCTATCATCGTTTCTTGCAATGTGCATCATATCCATAAGGAAAAGTCATATGAGTGTACAGTCCACAATCCTTATTGTACAAAGAAATATTTCACGTAATTGCTTCAGTTTGTCAGAGCAGGAAATTGCTATGAAAACACACTGCCCCATATTTCGCGCCGGAAATGCGACATTGCACTACAATTAATTGGTTACTACAGAACAACAATCAGCATAAAACAAACAGCGCTGTGTTACACGGGTCTTCAGATGAAGTATCTAGGACACATTAACGCTAGCAGCATTGCCACACTGCGTTTTCATTGCGCCTTTGAAGCAGGCAAAATAATGTTACAACTTAAAACACAAAAATGATTTTAGAATATAGTCACTGCTCAGACACCATCGACTCACCGGGTCTTCTGCGTAATGTTCCCCGAAGGGCTCGCCCTCCCAGTAGTCTTCTATGTGAATCTCCGCCATGCTCACTGCTCTAACATCGCATCTGCAAAACCAACTGCAGTAGTTTGAGTCAGAAACCACCTCACGCGGAAAAGCAGCTCTCTGCAGACACCTTCCTCCCACCTGACAACAGATAAGTCCAGCTAATAGAAATCACCTGTGAATGAGACGCACGACTTGTGGCACTGATGAATGAATGGCAAGAGGCACGTGGTACTTTTCTGCCACGCCCATCGACAAATAGGCTATTTACCAGCTTTCAGAGGGGACCCATGATCTGAATATGACACCTGACTCAGCACTGAGCAGAGACCATGACATGATTTATAAGGACTTTATTCTTAAAGGTATATTTTGATGTTACTTTTGTAGCACATTATACTGGGGGCCTTAACCAGCTTTTACCTATCTTTAATTCTGATTGGGAGCTCTTACAGAAGAAATACAAGATCCATGAATACTTAATTTAATGTTTTAATTACACAGTTACATTGTTCAACACAGACAATAACCTGAATTAGAATGTTTTACAGCGTCACACATCCAACAGAGCGAACAGTTAAAGAGCAGTATTAGCAACAGGGAGGAAAGCATGCAAGAAATAAATAGAAATCAGAATTTATTCTTCTGGCACAGTTTACTTCATCTAAAAACAGCAACATGACCCTTTAAAGAGAAACATAAAACGAAAGAAGAAAGTTCAACGCGCCAGCCTTTCCTACAGAATGTGTTGTCCTTGTAAATGTATTGCACAATACAGTATGCTTCCCTATACATAGAAAACGATATCTTCAATTAATGTAAAGGTAGAAACATGACGATCCTGAGCCATGGCTTTTGGGAAAGTGTCATCATATCCACAGTTTTGTCTTGAGCTTCCTCTTGCGGCTGTGCATCACTGTCTGGAAGGACTAGTCATTGTTGCATGAGATGGGGAGATAGCACTATAAATGGCAACCAGTATTGTGTTTGCCCATATTTATCTCATCACAAAAATATTTGTAGCTTTCACAATCCTTACATACGTATTCACATCAACCCATCCCTTATGTGTTTGCCATTTACATTATCTTCCTATAGCACAGCAAAGGGTATTTTTTTTTTAGGAGTGACCTTTCCATTTCAATCATTTTGCAGAGTTCCAGCAAATGAATGTATTTGTTAAACGCAACACAAGATACTTTCTTTAGACTGTGGGGCTCAAAATAAATAAAAGAATGTTATATTTTGGTTCTTGTTAATGGTCTATCAGGTTTGGTTTTGTTTATGTGATGGCTTACTTGCAAACATGGAAAAGCACACCATTTGTTAACAGTTGAATTGAGCTGACACCACTTATATGTGAATGCTCTATGGTACTGCCACGAGTATGTCATGGATGTTTCATTAAAGCTCGGAAGGTTTCAAGTAGTTTGAGATACAAAAGCAAAAGGATCATTAGAAAAACAACAGACATATTGCCATTCAAATACAATCACACATCCACCATGCATTCATTTTATCTCTGCAAGCCTCTGTAACTATCATCACACTATCGGCGGGCTTAAAGAGATGCCGCCATTGTTTTACTGAAGCGCTATTCAATGTGTAGAAAACAAAAGCTTTGATTGCTTAAGTAAGATCTCTACACATGAAAGAATTTTCATTGAGTGATCTCTTTTGACTTCCACTGTGTGTATTTCAGATGCTTTGGTTAACTGGTGAAGTGAAAAGATATAACTTCATTATTTCAGATCTGGTAATACACACAGCAGGTAAAAGCATAGCACTTGCAGGATAACTTTGGTCTGTGCGCTATTGGTTTTTGGACAATAAATGCTATGGTAAGATATTATGAACTATACAAGATGTGGTATGCTATTATTTGAATACATATGAATACAACATTTCACAAACAAAAGTGATGGCGGGTCTTTTCACTGTATTTTTTGTATGGTTCCATGTTTGCTTTCAGCCGTGCTTTACAATATCCAGGCCACATTTCCTGGTGGTTAGCTGTATGGTCACTGGAGGTAGCTGGTGTAAGGGATTATGAAGAGTGATCTATATAGTATCAAAGCCAAGAATCACAACTTATACACACAGTAAATACCATTAACAGATACAGGGGCAACTTTGTGTGCCTTGAGCCAAAACAAATCCAGTTTTGTATGTTTTGGTCCACTATTTTGTATTGAAGTGACCATAAAGGTGGGAAGGCCATTAGCTTACACTGTCTGTTGTTTTAAAAAAAGGAAGCTAATACAAACAAATCCTATGTCAGAGGCCTGGATGTCAAAATGAGCTTGACGTTTAGCTTAACACTGGTATGTATCACTTAAAACATAAATTTAGTCCTTAGGTTCCCCTGCACCTTTATGAGACAAACATGCACATAGATGTCCCAGATGGTCAGCCCTCTGCCATATTTATAAAGGTATTCCACTCAACTATACCATGGGCTAGTCTTTTTGTTTGGCATAATGGCCTAGGATGTATGAAGTGCAATTTGAATTCCTTTTAACGGCCATCTGCATCTATCCCTGCTCGGTTTTCATCCTTGGAGCCATGTTACCTTTATTTCCAACAATCTCTTCCACTTAGGGTCATCTCTGTTTTGTGTGTGTTAAACTTGCATGGGAAAATAAAGCCAAAAAAACAAATATACTGTGGCAAAAAAAATAAATCATATTCTGGACATTAATCTTTAAAGGTTTCTGTTATTTGGCAAACACATTTTTGGACCTCTTTAAATACTATGTACATTCACATTAATTAAGTTACTGGTGTTTTTAAATATATTTATATGTATCTATATTATATGACACCCTATGGGCAGTTGGTGAGGTTCCATTCAGTAGCTCAATTCTCTTCATATTGCACCTCGGTCCTCTCACTGTCTTACAATGCGAGCAGTACAAAATATTCTACAAGGGGGTTCATTTTGTCAATATAGATACAACAAATCAAACAATAAGTACAAGGTGGGACCATTTTTTTTCCATCAAAGTGCGTCCAAACTCTTCACTTTCACTGCTCAGCCTGGACTGAAAAAGAATGGGAAACCGAAGAAGAAATAGCTGAAACAAAGTCCATCTTTCTTGAATATACACAAATAAGGGCAACACAGGTGGACATCAGCGACAAGAGACATTATTGAAAAGTGAAAAGAGGAACGATATCTACAAGCAAGGTTCAGTCCCGTTTCCCACGTCCACTGCGATGGGGGGTTAGGGGCTAGTCTTTAGGGAAGAGTGCCAAAGGAGGAAAAATGCGGGGTGTGGGGAGGTAGAAAGAGGAGAACCAAGTCTACACCGATGTCCGCTTCAATATCATCTTGTTTATCATGCTTTGGAAAAGGAGGGCGTGACTGTAAAGGTAACAGCAATTCCTTTGTATAGTGGAGCTTAAAAAAAGACTTCATCCTTCGTTTGCATGAGTTATATGCAAACCAGTTTTTGAGGTTTTTGGCAGCTCCATGGATTCCTTTGAGCTCTTCCCTTTATCTTTTTCTGTTACCATTCAAATCACAATGGGGTGTGAAGTGTCTGGTGAAGTTCACAGCATTGTCCATATTCACAGTCTTTGTCCTGATCGTAGTAGGCAGCTGCAGGTATAGTTTATCTGCCTTCTCAGGACTGGCTTATTCTGCTGAGGAGGTGGTGTTGCTTAGCGTTTGGTTATGAGTGCTTCTCCTTATCGCTTACTTACTCACTTTGGCAGTGTAATACAAAAAGTTTGGATCAGGTTTATTTTCATCTTTGAATTCATTTGGGTTCACAATGGTGCAGAGAAGAGGTGAGTCCGGTGTAGATTTCTTGGCTCGCTAGCAAGGTAGTTAGCAGTTCTAAAATTGATTTAGTTTCATATCATCATCATTATTATTATTCTTTACTTAGATTATTTGGACTTTTCATGTACCTTAAAGCCAGAAAGAACTATTAAATAAATACTAAGATGTGTGTTGTTTTTTTTGTTGTTTTTTTTTTCGAGGAATGAATCACATCACAAGAGTTCCCTCGTTTTAGACATTTAGACTTTAGATATTATGTCTCCTGCCTGGTTCCATTCTTAGTAAATGGTTTGAATTGGTAGTGCACATCTCAAGGATGGGTGTCATTCACTTAATATTTCTGAAATTAAAGGGAAATCCTACCCAAGTGCTTAATCATTTTCTTATCACTGCTGCTTTTAAACAGCCCTTGTCTTTGTCCTTACATGGACATTGTAAAACATTACTGAGGGCATATCTTCAAGTTTTAACTCATAGTTTGGCTAAACACAACTGATATGTTTCTGAATACAGAGATTAAATTAGGGTAATGCTTTTGAAATCACTGTAATAAATCTCAGAGGGAAACGTCAGAGAGGGAGCATAGTGAGACGGAGATTCCTCAGTTTGGTTTTGTGGAGTGTGGGCACTGTCGCCTCAGTTTACACAAGAGTTCAAAGGTCAGAGGTCAGCGGGAGGTGGCGTCCAGCAGAGCAGGGGTGGCTGGAGTTGTGGAGCGAGAGGCACTGCTGGAACTGCTCTCCTTTGGGCTGGCAGAAACACTCCCGCTCCCACTGCCTGATCCTCCTGCAATACTGCTCTGAGCTGCCAATGACAGGGGTCCGGGAGTGGTCCTCTCCGAGTGGGTGGGGGGTGCACTAGAGGATGTTGAGGAGGATGAGGGGGTCCCCAGTGGCACACTGCTGCCCCCTGGCAGACCCTGCAGGCCCTGGCCACAGACGTGGTGGTGTTTCTCCCAGTCTTTGTGTTGGCAGAACGAGCCACAGTAGCGAGCCGTGTTACAGCCACTGCACGTTTCACTGGCTTTCCTTCCACAGTTCCAGCAGCTCTAGTGAGACAGGGGGGGGGGGAGGAGTTAATAATCAACTCTTTGTTAGTCTTAATTCTGCATAAAACATTTACTGATTTGAATGTCAGAAGGTGTGAATAGATTTTTTGTAAGCTAGTAGTGTGTAAGGATTTTGTATTAAGCCTTGGACCACGACCACTGACTTGTGTTGCCAGCAGGTGGTGGTCAACTGCTCTCTAATAGTCTCAGTCTAGAAATGTGCTCCAGCCATCTGCGTCTGTCTGCCATATTTATCAAGGCTGGATTGCTTTAATAATATGACAATACAGAGCTGCCCATACTGAGCCAGCTGTGCATAATGAAAACATATTTGCATGACTTCACAGATAGGTTTGACCACAGAGGAAAAGAGTAGTAAAATCCCCAAAATGTGGATATTGTGGTAAATAAAGCATGTGTGGGGCACGTGTTGTACTCACTTCACTAGAGTCCTCCTGCTGGTTGATGACTGTTAGTGCATCCTCTGAGGCTTGCCTTTTTGCCTCTGCCAGTGCCCTCTCCATTTTAGAGCGCTCAGCAGAAATCATCTCATGAGCTTTTCTCTCAGCGTCTGTCACTGCCTTCTGCAGCTCCGACATGGCCTGACGCTTCACCTCATTCACTGCCTCCTCTGAAAAACAGAGATACAGGATTGATTCAAATAACCCATGGCCTTTTTAGTCTGTAATTTACAGCAATGTTACTTTTTAGTGAGTGGATGCATATCATACAACATCTAACATTTCTCCCTGAAATAGAGCCTCATTTACCCATGTCTGGTCATAAGAATTTTGTCCCCAGCTTGGCTCATTGCCCTACACATTTTCTGCTTACATGGTTGTTTATTTGACTGATTTTCTAGATTTTTTTATATAGACTTTATTAGAGGCCCGTTGTTTTTTTTTTTTTTCTAGCAAAAGTATAAACAACATGTGAGTGAGGAAGCTAGGTGTTACACAAGGCAGGTGTGTAGACTCCTTTCCAGATGGCAGTTTAAAATAGAAACATCCCGCAGTCCCTTCCCAGTGTGAGGCAAGAGTGATTATATTTTGCCATTTTTCATTATTGGCCTCACAGTGAACAACAAATGTACAGTACATGATTTCTCACAAGGGGTGCTTACTCCTGAGAAATAGGTTGCTAAATATATACGGTTAATCAGTTACTCATAATGTATTTTAGGGTATTAGTTACAGCTAACAAGGGCAGCAGTAGGATTTTTTCAACTCTTGATACAAAAAAATACAAATAAATGCATTTATTTTCGGGAATGGAAGGTGGAGAAAACGTCAACCCTGTCACGGATCACAAAATAACTCAATTTTAAAACGAAATTTTTGCCGTAATCCCAGCTTTACTTTTATCAGCTCTTTAATTTCTCTTCTGCAAACTCACCTTCTTCCAAACACTATCTGCATTATCCCATGCTTCTCAATTATCTGGCCTAATGCATACACCACTAAGATTAGTTTGCAAATTTAATTAATTCTTATCAAGGAGACCACATAGCAGATGCTGGGGCAATTAGCACTTAATGGAAACACACAGGAACAGCAATATTAAGGTTTTAATTCCACCGGGATTTGGCAAGTCCCTAAGAGGTGTGACTTCTGTTTACTTTTTCACACTTGTCACATTTTCTTCAGGAAAAAAGCTGCCACCTTTCGACCTGAACCAGACCATTGGATATGTGTCAGGTTTTAATTAGAGGGAAAAATGCCTTGAGTACAAAGTAGAAGTAACACATTTGTACTTTCACACACATACAGTCTCTGAAGGTGAGATGGCGGGAGTGAGAACGGTTACTCACCCTGCTTGTTTTGGAGGTGCTTTAGAGCTGGGGAGAGCGGGATGCTTGTGGTACCTGTATGAAAAACAACTGCAATTAAAAGAGCTTTTTCTGCAGGTGAAAATGCAGCACAGTGTTTTGCCGACAGCAGCAGCATCTCTCCTCTCCACAGGGTATTAGAGTATGACTGCAACATAATAGTGCTGGGACTGAGGTGGAACAAGGGCTGAGCCAGATGACTCCTGGGATGGGTCCTATCTAAAAATGCAATATACGAGAAGACCCAGGCAAAACATTCACCTGCTCTGCTATAAACAGTGCCCAAATGTTTTTTATTATGGGTTAGATTATTCTTATTATCAGAGTCACACGTGCTGCATAACTAACTATCAATCATTGTAAAGGTGAAGTAAAAGTACATTTGTTCTTGGGGAGGAATTAGGAGAACTGTTAAACTTCAATTAAATCTTTCATTTAGTGCTATGCTTTATATACAAAATCTGCACTCAACCAGTCAATTGCTAGAGGGATATGATGGATATAACCTGAGCTGTGCTGCTGCTGCCTGCCCTGGGCCAGGTGACTGCATTTTCACTGCAACTTTAACCGCAGTGGCCTTTCATAGCAGCGACAGATGGAGGGCATTTAACCCTAATGACACAGAGGGCTCCAATCCTCTGGCATGATGGACCTATGGCTCTAAGGCCTCTCTGCACTATCTTCCTCAGTTAGTCAGGGTGAGGACCATGAACACCAATGGCAGACATGTTGGTGTGTGTATGTGTGAGTGTTGTCATACAAAAAAGACCGATATAAGATTATCAGAGGTCTTACCAGCTTTCCTCCAAATTTCTTCAGGCAGATATCCCGAGGGAGGTCTATGCAAGAAGTCTCTGTGGATCTCTAAAACACAAAAAAGTACACATTAAATTCAAAAGGGTCTTCCAAATAACAGCATATATTTATTTGTTATTTGTTTTGATACTTTCTACAAATTAAATATGGGAATGTGGGTGGAGGGACTGTAGTGAATGCTATAACCAGTCAGTATATCTATTAAGTAAATGTAAACACAAAGCACTATGTTGTAATTTCAGTCTATTCAATAGTTAACCCCTACCTGGATGTACATGTTCTACTTTGCAACCCTTGAGTGTCCGTCTACCTGTCTGTCTGCCTGTCTGCCTTTCAGCGGCCGAGGGGGTTCCTATGGGCAGTGGCTCACTGCTGCTAGTTGTGTTGGAGGAGTTGTGGTGAGGAGGAGGAAGAGGAGGAAGGCAGTGCGGTCCGTTACTCCCACCTTTTTTCATCTCCTCAACATCACTGTAGCGCCGGATCCAGTGGTTCATCTCCTCTCGGTCGGCCTCCTGGCACCGGCGCAGTACCGTCAGCGAGCGCCGCGTCTTCTCCACCATATCCATGATGCAGTTCAAAAGCTGTGGAAGACAGAAGACAGTAGGCTAAAGAAGAGCATATAGAAGCAATATGTTTAGAATTATTTGATCATAGAATTATTAGTGTTCTTGCAGTCGACAGAACACATCACATTTACATTAAGTGTTGAACTAAAGCTTGACAGTCATTTCAGTTTGGAAGTACTTTACCAAAATATGCACATCTCTGCTCCTGTCGGCTAATTCATGGCTTGCATGCCTCTCACTAAATTTCAACAGGAACAGCATTACAACAATGATAGTGTAACAGCTGGCCTGCTGATGAAAAAGTTGATCCAATTCCTTCCACCCCTCTGCTCTGTTCCCTGCCAACTCAACAGATTTCCTCTATTTTCTGTCTGCCGTTAACAGTGTCACTGTTTTCTGTTGTTCTTATCCCTGCTTGCTCTATAATGAGTTTGACACCACACAATTTTCAACCCATTTTGTTGTTACATTTCTCTTGACTTTTATGTGTCTGTGTTCTCCTTGTCTCTCTCACCCCTCTGTCATCCTGACTTAGCTATATTTATTTCACTGAAGTGTTTCTAATTTGGCAGGGGTCCAGGCCTGGCCGGTTCTCTCCATGGCTGCAGCTCTTTTCTCAGCTGCTCTCCCCAGCTGGAGCTACTCTCTGCTGGGTCCCGAGCTCCATCTGGGGCCCTGTTTTTTGTGTGTCCATGTGAGTGTGTGTGCATTACTGTCCCATCTACATCATGTTGTCTTCATGGAGTTGGGTGCCACAGAGCCAGTTAAGTGTCTGTGCGTTGTTAATTTATGGCCCTGGCAGAGACCTCCTGAGGTGGGATGTTCATCAACTGCTCACTCAGCTGGGACAGTCTCTTGTGTCTGTCAACAGGCTCTGCATGCCGTCTTTAGCCACAGAACCACCCTCACCCATTGACCTCATTATATTGTAGAGCAGTAGAAAACAATAAGACTTACATTATCCAGGTGCTTCCACTCCTCTGCCCACTCTCTGTCAGTGAGACGGTGGTCAATCACTTCCTCCTGGCGAGCTCCATGCACAGCTGCAGCACAAAGACATGTCTACATTAGAGTCAGCACATATACGTATAAGCATATTGTTCTTACACCTGTGTAGTCCAGTTTAGAAATTACCTAGGACAAATAACATGCATTTTCATAATATTTCAATAGGAAGCCTGTTCCACATTTGACCCAATACAATTCAATTTCAATGTTCAAGTCAATTTGTATAGCTCTATATCAAAAATGATCTCAAGAGGGTTGTATTGAAATATATGTAAGCAAGAAATAAACAAAAACAATAGACAATCAGTAAATAAAAAATAATGGAAAGCGTTTTTGGAAGATTGATTTAACAATACATAACTTTTCATGCATTTGTGCAAAAAAGAAGCAGATGTTAAATTTGACCACAATGTTTAAACTGTAGTCCTGTTCAGCTGTCACAAGCTGCCACCATGTTTTTTTTGTTTTTGTTTGGGACTACAAGCAAGGCATATATGGTTGTCACAGTTGTAGTGCAGAGGCATGTATGGCAGTGGGCTTATTATAGGCACACATTAACACACTGAACTGACAACTGGCCTTTGTTCTGCACATGCACCCCACTAACATACTAGTCTTTTACTTGACCCTGTGGCTGGGCTATTTGATTACATGCGCTTTATCAGACCACGTGATCGCAGTCAGCTGTTTTTACCTGTCTGTCTGTGCCTGTCCCGCCCATCCCGGTGTTCACTGTGTCTATAAGCATCTCTGTACTGGTGCGCCAGGGCCATGTCCTCTAGGCGGTAGTGCTGGGGCCCCATTTGGGGGTTTGGCGGGTGGGGCAGGCCATTGGGTGGGTGTGTAGGAAGGCCATTGGGGGGTGGGTGTGATGAGAGTCCGCTGCTGGGGCTAAAGCGTTGACTTGGGCTGATGGTGCACGGCCTCTTCGCTAGATGCTCAGGGTGGAGGTCTCTGTCTGAGCTGTCTTTGGTCCTAATAGTGGGACAGAGAAGAAGTTACAACATTTTAAAGCTGAACTACCTGATTTTTTCTCCCTTGTATTTGAGCATAAATAATTACTCCATCAATAGTACATCATAACAAAACCCGTCAAATAAATTAGACTTCTGTGGGCTGTAGGAGGACACAACTGTTTAACCAATCACACACTTCCACAAGACAGGAGCACTCTGATTGGTACATTTTATTACCTCATTCACAGCTATTTACATTTTTTTTGTTGATTTTATTAAAAGGCATACTTCCTTGTTTGTGTGCGACTGTGATAGAAGGAAGGGAAGGAGATCAAGACAATGGGGGAACACATGATTCAAACTTAGACATTTCACAAAATCAGGTAGTGCAGCTTCAAGATTTCTCTTTTTTTGCCAGTATGTCGATGGAACAAAAAAGACTGAGGATCTTTTAGACTCACAGTTCACTGTCATCCATCAGCTAGTAATGCACCTCTGCCTCAAAGCAGGACACACTACAGGCAAAGCTTTAAGATCTAAGTATTGCTAGATAGTGTTGTGCCCAACCTAAATAGAATACAATAGTTTAAGTTTGCAAACATCAGATTGCCTTCTAACTGTTTGCTGTTCAGTTACAGTAAGCCTAAAGCCGGTGCACAGCTGGACAGTCAAACGTAGCTAACATCCACTATACTCCTATATTTAATCTAGCTCCCACTCCCCACATCTCTCTGTGTTCTGCCACACTCTAAGGATTAAGTTGCATGGACTGAATACTGTTTGGCAGATGTTTAATGGCACTAATCTATTTGTAGTATGTGTGTGTGTGTAATGTTGTGTTTTTGAGCCATCTGGACAGTTTAAATGGGAGTGTTGATATTAATCTGTTTAGCTGGACGGCAATAGACAAGTATTCAAATCATCCCAAGGATCAAAGCAAAATAAATGTAGATGGTGTGCACTAATGTGGGGGGTTATCTATGTGTATGTTTACTACATTACTCTACACAGCCCTGGCTCTGGTACCTTGCAAATCAGAAGAACAGCTGGCTATAGCCCGGTGGACCCCCTCCCCCTCCACGGCCCAAGCCCCTCCAGCTGCCTATGAAGCAGAGGTTGGGAGGCGGAGGTGTGCAGATTACAGTGGGATTGCACGTTCAGCTTCCACCCCGGCCCCATCCCAATCCGCACTGCACCCGCCATCTCACACTCCACTCGGGATGTGCTCAGTGTTAGGGTCAGCACATCACCATCTGGACACAGCACTGACATATGGACAGCTGCTGGGAGCCTGCAGGTCAGGCAAGTAGAGTGGGCAGAGAGGCGAGGGGGATGAGTGCAAAAGCGGATGTACCGGTGCTCATGAATGTACATACACACTAGTCACAAAAAATATTTGACTTTTGGATGAAATTTGTGGAAGATTGAAAATGTTCATGCCACAGTGATATTACAGCATATTATGAATTGTATTTAAGTAGAACCAGATGATAGTCTTTTATAGCTTATACTACATTTTAGGAACATTCTGTAAATTCACCCGAAAGTCAAAAATCCTTACATTTTTGTGACTAGTGTGTGGCTATGTGGACACAAAGATATATTAAGGCTGAACTACTTACTACAAAAGATGTTTTCCTAAAGATAAAGACACCAGAGACATCTAGGGACTAGCTGAATAGAATGATATACATGAAACTATAGAATTATGTGTTTGATCAATGTTTATGAAGAACAAAATCTTAAATAAAGGACCAGCACAAACATTAAGATAGTGTCAATACACCATGTCATCAAGGGTGTTGCATCATATTAGAAGCTGGTCAAATACGTGTTGAACTTGTATTGAGGGTTGCACTGAGGACATCCAGTGTACCATACTTTATTCCCTAATCACTTATTTCTGTTTCCTCCACTCTGTGTTTGTGTCCACCCTCCTTCACAGACAGCTGGCAGAGACAGCCTGGCATTAGGGCTGTCCAGACTTCCGCCTCCCACAACAGGGATTTATGGCCTCTCCTTTTCACTTGGCACTCGGAAATATGCAGAAATAATTCATTTATAATGCTACATATGTTTTTGTGTGTGTCTGACAGCGTGCAGTTTAGCGTGTGTATTGTTGTGTTACCTGTCTGGGGTCCTTCTCTTGGCATGGTCGTTTATCTCAAGCATGATCTCAGAGGAGTCCAGGGGTGAGCTGGCGTTAGCGTCCAGGAGAAGTTGTTCGTGTTGGGCCAGATATTGAGCCGGCGTTTGCTTGGCCAGCCTTGCGCAATGGAGTAACTCCCTTTGCAGCAAGGGTAGGTTTGCCTGCAGTAAAAAGAGAGCGAAGAGAGACATCCAATGAAATAACTTGCGGTGGAATTGATATAGATTTATTGAACAAGTGTAGATGTCGACAGTTAAGTAGACAGGGATTGGAGGAACCTACAAAGAAACAACAAATGGGTGAAGTGAAATACTGCCAGATTAAGGAGAGAAAAAAAGAAAGTGATAGATGGTGAGACAAGATGAGATAAGACAGATCCCTTGATACATTCCTCTGCCATGTTACTCTGGGATGAGCTGGTGTGTGTTTTTGTATGTAACACTGCTGTCAAATAGCTCTTCAGACCTGTCTGTTTGATAAAACACAGTAATAGCTGCGATGTCCCAGATGTGTAGGATCAGTGCACGCCAGGAGGTCTAACACAGATACACACACTCCACTCAGCTGGACATTTACAAGCACATTCATCCACTGTGTATTTTCAATGTGACATGACCACATATGAAGAACATTCTGGAGTTACTTGCATTGTTTGTTTTGGTCGTATATGTTCACTTTTACTGCACATAAAGTAATTTAAGTACTTGCTATGGCGGACATACACAGACAGAAGCAACAAGCTGTATTCAAAAGTTTGTAGATGCTTACCTTGAGGAAGGGAATGACAAAAGGCCTCAGGGGAAAATTTGTGGCCTCGTGGAGTTTGGAGTGAAACTCTTCAATAGTTAGAGTAGAGTTCTGGAACAAGACAGGTGTTATGAAAAATAGATTCCACTCATTTACACATACAATACAGTAAAGTAGTTTGATAAATCTTACTAGAACTTACAACTAGCCCCAACACCAGACTGCGCACTCTTTCTCCAATTTCCGGCGATATATCGTTACCAAACTGCTGCAGCGTGGTCAGGAAGCGTTTGAGCTTACAGAGCTGTCGGGCGCCACAGGCTGGAGGCAGTTGTTGATTGGACAGGGAAGCCGTGGAGGACATCGCTGGCCCGTTGCTAAAGCCGTTTGGGGTGGACGGAGCACCATTCAGGGAAGTGGGAGAGTGACTGCTCCCGTTCAGCACTGCAAAAAAAAAAAAAAACGACACACAGTTGACTGTAGTAATTTATTTGATCACAATTGCTCCCCACTGACATTCATTCATTTTATATCTTATGAATTTAATCCTGGTTTAGTATTTAATGTTTTAATTTAGACTCACCTGTCATTTATCTCTTCATAAATTGAAATTGAAAAAGATAATTGAATTCGTAAAGCTATATGAATGAATGAGAGAATTCCTAATATTATAGACATAGAACAGTGCCTTTGTATTGTAAGTACCTTCAGTGGCAGTTTGACTGAAGGCAGTGAGTGTGAGCTTGCCACATCTTCAGCTGTCTCACAAGTGTATTCAACCCACCCGCCCGCAATGCCACTCCAGTATCTCCCCCTGTATCAGTTTATTTCATGTTGCTGCTCACCCTTGCTCCGTCACTCACTAGCAGGACACAACTATAAGAGGAACTTGTTAAAGAGGTGCCAAAAATAGTCCTTTGGCCTGTGTTACTTTTATTCCAATAGCAGGTGTGTGGCTAAATCTGGCCCTGCACATGTCCACCAGCTGAAAGTAGATTTGCAGCTTTGAGGTTCAGAATAGTCCAAGCTTTCTTACACATTCATAATCACTAACATATTATTATTAATGCAAGTATAAACAAATGCACGCAGCTCACAAGAATGTTTTCCCTTTCTCTAGAAGATTTGTCGATGTTTTTTCTTTACTGTCAATTGGGGGTATTTATGTATTCAAATCTGAGTGGTATGGTATGGTTTTTCACTGTGATTCAATGGATATAGCTGCTTTTGTAAGAGGGAGACTGGTGCCTGCAAAGCACTTACACAGAGCATGGCGCCTACACTATAATTGTATTACTGCTGAAAATTCTTTTTTTAAATAGTCAACCACAATACGGCACTGTGCGGGGAAATACTATATGTTGTAATCAAGGCACAAAAGAGCACTATAGTTTAGCAGTTTGAGCCCAGTCTAGTTCTTGTGGCCCTTCTCTGTCATATTCTAATCTGAGGGCACAGCGCCTGAACACATATGGACTAACCCATGTGATCCCAACAGGCAGCACTTGTGTTCTGGTTTTAGATATGGAGAGGTGCAAGGAGAGAGCTTTCGGCTGCTGACCACCCGCAACAACAGGTGAAACAACATAGCCATAGTCATTGCTATATAGGGAAGAAAGTAGTCTACACACTCTATCACAACACGGCTCAGTCTGTACAACCAGCTGGTAAACAACATACAGATACACGCAAACTCACAATGCTGCAGCCACACTGTACACATGCGCTCGGTGACACTTGGGGTATTATAAAGGACATTCTGAGCAGCAACAGACACTGGTAGTGGGCACACAGATGACACACAAGTGACTTTGACATTTGTTCATGACACCGGGGAGGAATATTTGGAATTTCCCTCATTTTATTCAAGTACTGAGGTGACAGTTGCATAAAGAGGAACAGGCCCCTCAGAGCACAGCATGCATCGTGGTTATGTATGATCATAAACACAAAGTGAAGTCACAATGATGTCAGTACACTGTTTCAATTCAGATAAAATCATTCCTTTGTGGTTACTTTACTTTTAAGAAGTAGTATAGACACCATAAATGATATACAACAAACAAAATTATTCTCGTAAAGATACCAATTCATGTTGTACAACTGTCTTCAAAAGTCATAAAAGACCTACGCTCCACCTACATGGGCCCAATGAGTCATCTAAACTGAACTGGCTTTTCTGTAGAAGTTTGCCTTGAAGCAAGAAGATAGCTGAGTTGTACTATTTTATATTGTAGATACTGTCACTGTAATGTCTAAGGAACTGATACTAAGTTCAAGGTTGTTCTTACTTGATTTACTGGTAGTCGGGGTGAATGAAGCATTGCGGTTGGTTGCTTGGCTTACAGCCGGTGGTGGTGGAGGCATAGTGGGTGGGGTGGACCTGGGCTGGGTTTTCACATCTGCAGGTGAATCGGGCATTGTTCCCACCTTCTGCACTCTGCTACCTGTGATATGGAAAAATAAGAAGACCATAAACAGGGAGCACAGACAGTGCTTTCAAAATAGATTTATCTGGTAAAGCGAAAGCTGACGTGACTTGACAGACACTAGTAAACCTTTATAAAAGAACCAAAACAAATTGATTCAGTGAGTGGACTTGTATTGTGTCCTGGTGGAGATTCATGGCCTGGAAGAGATACAGTAACACTTGCTCACTCACTCAGCTGCTGCAGACTGGGCCCCCTCCTTATCATCTTCTCTCCTTCACACACACAACACACCACTACACAAGGCTGCATGTTGCTCTGACATCCAAATCAGTGTCCCTCTGCAGTAACCTCCAACCCACACCCCGATGCCTACACAGTCCCCTGCATGCTGCGCTCCCACCTGTCCCCTCTTGTCCCCAGGTTCAGACAGGCAGCTTGACAGCCAGTGACAAGTGCAGCTGGATCTGCTGCTGTCCATCACGGTGGACTAGCTTTCAGCAGAGCTCCGTCCTGTTACTAGAGGCTCGCTGTCCTCTGCCAGACGCCCTGCCAGCACCAAACAAGGCAAGACCTGGCTCGGAAGCGTGAAGTCGATGGATGTTACAGCGATGGACATATGAAGAAAGCAGCGTGTGGCCCATACAGTTAAATATCTTGTTATTCCACCTAATAAAGTTATATTTTATGTCTGGGACTACGGATGGAAATTAGCACTGTGCGATATCCGGCATATTTATGTCAAGTTGTGTGATTCTATTCAATTGTACATTAATGTCCCATCCAAATAAATAAATAAATGAAATGAAATGACTGATGTCTAAGCAACTTTGCATCCATTTTTGATGTGATGGGCTGGACTTGGAACTGGTTTTACAAAATAGTGTCTTTAAGGCACAATACATCACATGTCACTGGTGGGTGACTATATTTACAATGTACATAAACAGCTGTGTTATTATTTAGTGAAGTATGTGTGAGGCAACCGTCTGCATGTTTACTGTCTTTCTGTCCCGCCGTCCATGCAGCTGCTGGAACCAGATCTTTCTGTAATGTAAACCTGAGCTGAGAGGTGTGCGATGACTTTTGCAAATTGTACCGAGATCATTTCTGAATATATGTGAGAGTGCAAAACAAAGAAATTACATTTAAGTTTAACGCAAAGAGTAATATTATCGGGACAACATGCAATAATAACCCAACGGATCACAAGCCAGTGTGTTGCATATGCCTATATTCCCTGTGCCAGTCCAAAGGCTAGAAAAACAGAAAGGGAATTGTTTCAGGATGGGCAACTGGAAAAATGCTATATTAATATACACATTACTACTTGCTTGGAGGCAGATGAGTTGATAGTGACCTTAGATAGATATATACCAAAACAAAAATCTACAAACATCCTAAAATCCTAATCTCTAAACTGCTAAAATGTCATTAATGTCACTTACAGCTAATCAATTTTCTCAATAAAACGGCTCATCTCAGCTTTTGTCATTCTTTCCCAACACTCATATAGAAGTGTTGTTTACCAGCTGCTGTGGTCTGTTTCGTGAGTGCCACTCTGCAGAGAGCCCAACGAGGGCCATTGACACAGTGATCCTGAAGAACATGACGGGCATGCCTTTGTTTGTCTCACACCACTAGATCTAAACATAAACACCAGGTTGTAGATAAAGGCAGACGACTCGGGCTGGTATAAATAGAAGCAGTCATTCTCTGCTGAAGAACCCTAAACACACAAACAAGCTCACTGCAGAGAGGACTCGAATAGGCTGCTTCGGTTGGGAGATGGCCATAAACACCAGGAAGTCTCTCTTTCAACAACATGTAATATAGGCCTTTAAATACACCAAATGGTATATTTAAAACTGCATCGGTATGTCTGCTATAGGTTGTATGATCTAACCCAACAGCATCAACCGTCTTCAGTTACTTAAGTGATGGTATAGAGGCAGCAGCAAAAAGTAAGGGCCTCCCAGTCTGTTCCCATCGTGGGATTATAGACAGCTGTTTAATCTGACCAGCTACAGGGACAGGGCACCACATACGCACCATGGTGATTTCACTTTTAATACATTAGGAAGTCTGCTAGGTCTGAAATCCCATCTGCGGCCATCTGTGCCATCACGGTCTGTGCTGAAGGACGAAATACTCATGCCAAAAGAAAGCTAAGAGATCTGGGGTTAAGGTCTGTTCAGGATCAGGGTCACTATATGCACCAAGCAAGCTTCATGCGCCAAGCAGGCTTCACACAAACATAAACTGGGACTATAGATATAACAATAAAGAGTTGGACAATTAGTAAATTGAGATAATCTTGCAAGGAACCATGATATTTGCACCTTTATAGGATATTTACAGCACAAATTAGATCAACAATGTTAAAAAGTGAATAGAAAAATTAAATTAATTCAAATCAAATTACCAAGACATAACAATATTAGTCATCTTAGCTACAATCTGCTTGACTGTGTGAACAGCTGTATGTCGGCACTTTTGACGTAATCAGGACTAAAAGATTGCTCACCAAAGAAACTGTCTGCAGTCTGAGCTGTAAAAAATGTTTTTCTTCTGCACTCCCTTTGTACCATGATGAAATGAGATGAAAAACTATTTACTGGGAGAGAAGTGAGACCGTAGATCATGTACTGTACAACTGCAGCAACATGATGCAGTAGGTTCTGAGTAACTCCCTAAGACACATAAAATGTCTATTTATTTAAAATATACATAAAAAAGAACCGATAAATGTGCATTTTAGTTTCATATTGCATTGGTATATCTCTCAATGTGTTGCATATGTGAAGGCAATGAAATGCAGCTGCAATTTATTAGCTTAACCTAACCACTACAGAATAGGGCCTTTAAATCCCTCCTGCCTATTCAATCTCTGTAGTCCACTGAGAGTCTCCTCAGTGACCACAGAGCTCTCCTCTGTCTCCCGCTCCTTACATCCCACCCTCCCCTCACTGTAATTCCCCCAGTCTCCAGGAATGCTGTTGTTTTTAATTTCTCCCAGCTGCTCTGGCTGGCTGCCCGGCCGCCTGCCTTCCCACATCTGTTCTCTATCAGGCCGCTGAGGAGTCCACACAAACAGAGCCGGAGCCTCTGGCCCCCAACCCCCCACCAGGACTTCATATCAAAACATGGGAATTGTAGCCCATGTGCAGTGGACCTAAAACACAAGGTTAGAGCATCTACAGCACCCTCTGCTCTCACACCAGCAGCCCAAATCCCCTTAAAACACCCTGTCTGCTGGCAGTTAGCAGCACAGGACTAATTCAACTCAATTTAATTTGTATAGCAAACAATAACAGGACCAATAACACGCCTTGTGAACACAATCTACTCAGAGCGCTCCTCAGTCAGTATATTTTTATATTCCTTATTATCAGAGGGACTCAGAACTACATCACACATCAGATGTACGTTTGAGTGTTAGCATGCAGACCGCCTCAGCAGACACATCCCAGACTCACTTCATCTTGAGCTGATTTAGAGCAGAGCCTTTAAAGCTTTCACTAATGACAGAGTGGGAGACAGCCATGTGCAGTGCATCATGGACATGTTCACAAAACAGACGTCAACAGTATGTATATGCATTTGAATGTTTAATGGATGCATATGCTCATGCAATGTAAAAACACATTTAGCCCCATGCTTACTGTATTAGAAATGCAGAGCCTGCTGAACAAACAAGCCCAACAAAAAATGATGGCTATGGAGGGAGGGGGGTTGTCTTAATAGTCAACAACAATATGTCACTGTCTATCTTTGATCACGTTATTAAAAGCTGTAGCATTTCTTGCAATATTGGCAAGAAAACACGAGAAAACCAGAGAATAGGAAGTTGTGAGCAGACCGATTAGAGACAGTTTATCCAGGGCCAGAGGTGCTAAAGGGAGAGGAGTTGTCTTTTGCCTTCTCTGAGCGGCAGGGATCCTGTCATACAGTGCCTATATCTGTGAAAGCTGTTATATTCATGTAATTCTATTGAAGTTCTAGCGACCATCTGTTCTCCTTTGGGAGGGCCTGGCTCCTCTCGTCGGCAGTGAAGTGGTTATATGCGGCGTATCACTGCTGCCGATGTGCTCACAGAGAAAAAACTTCCTTTTCAGATTTTCCCAACGGCTGCTAATACAATCCAGATGCTAGACTCTGCCTCTTCCTCTTCTACCACTCCTTCCTTCTCTCTCTCCATCTTCTGTCGTTCCTTATCCAGCTCATTTCTATTGCTACATTACTGATCATTTATTTTCATGCTTTCATCTACCTTCCATCCATCCTTGCCTAGTTCTTTCACTCAAGCCACTAACCAAGAGCCATTCCTAAATAAAGGAAAGTATTTGTGACATTCAGCTGAGGCAGGCGGTGCCAAGAACAACTCCTGGGCTCGCCAACATCTGGACTGTGTTAGACCTGGCTGCAATGGGTACTGGGACTCAAACTGGCTACATCCAACATCACTAAAAGCTATTTTATTTAAAGGATTCATATTGTGCATTTTCAAGCCATTTCAATCATTTTGGACACTTCTAGATTTGAATTTCACTTTCCAGTAACATTTTTGGCCACACATATTTCACTACATCAACAAAACAGTAACAAGGTAAGTGTTTTCTGCTCACGAGAAGGTCAGTGACTTGCCATCACATGCGTGAATTATACAATATACTTAACATAACATATGCTGTTGTCAAGGAAACAACAACATTGTGGAATGCACAGTTAGCAAAATAGAAGCTCTTTAAAAAAACACAGAACTGTATCTATTAGGCTTGTGACGGAGGTGGCTTTCTTCCTCAGTCCTCAGTCTCCCATGTTACAAAATGCAGTTAGACGCATGTCTAATGTGAAGTACATAAGAGTGCATGGGTATGGTGCCTGTGTGTGTGGCTCTAGGGTCTCTGTGTGAGAGCAGTTGAACACCTGAACATCAATAACTGTCATGTGGGCCACCTGGGACCCCACAGCCAGCCTGCTCCATGGGCACACAGCCATCACCAGCACAGCTGCCACAGAGAGGTACGGGGGAGGGAGGAGGAGGCAGGCAGCGAGAGGAGGAAGTGACTTGTACATCTGGGAACAGGCTCAGACAGACACAAAGAAACACTGGTACCACTCACACATCTACATTCTGTTGTCTACTGTCTGACAGAGTTGAGCTTTGAAATTTGGACTTAGTGACCAACAATTATAGATTTTTTGTTGTATTTGGTGATTTGAAGATGGTAAAAAAATCACAATATTAGTTAACTTAAAAATCTTTTCACCTACACACTGTTACTGAAGAAATGATGGTGAAGAGCAGAGCGTAAATGCACTGTAGCACAAATTAAATTTGGACTATGTTGTAATAAATAAATATGTAAGAAGTACAATCTTTATAAAACACTGTAATTATTCCCCTATAACACAGCATAGAAAATTCCTATTGTTCGAGGAGTAGATTTACCATGATGTCTCCACTGTGGTTATATAAACTTCATACATGTCTCTTGATTCTCTCTCAATAACAAAAAACTTAACACAAAAGCACTTTGAATAAATGCTCTGACTACGTCTCTCTTCGGTATCATATTTATGTGCACTCACTGGTATAAATCTGCTGATGTGAACACCTGCGGCATCACCCAGTACCAATTAGCTCATCAGGCTTTTAATTACCCTGTTAATTGCATACAGGCGGCATGAAGGGCAGCCTGGGAATAGGGCAAGGGGAGCCTCCAGAGGACCTAGCCTGACAAGCCTGACAAACACAAAGGAGCAGCCACAACACGGTCGCTCTGGAGGCTGCATCTTCATGAACACTAAATACTGTATACTTTTCAGCATTACGCAGGTCCAAAGAGCTGTGGATTAGGTGTTGAGAGAGACTAGGAGGAAAGTTTACAAAGCAAATAAAAAAACCATTAAGGCAGCTATGTGTACATCTGGATTAGTTCATATTGGTCACATGAGATGGGGGCTGGGGTGGTGGGTGAGAGGAACAAGCGTGGGAATGTCCCACTGTTAAGATTGGGGCATGTAGGCTTATTGTATTGGTGGGAGAGAGTGCAGTCTCCACAGAGTGACCTGTTTGCCAAAGAGCGTGACTATAGCACAAACATCCTTTTAACTGGACACACATGCAGAAAGGACAGTAGACATGAGAATACACAACACTTTATTTTACCCCTATCCTCCTCATGTGTGTATCTGAGTCTCAGTGTCTGTCCCACCCTCACATGGAGCAGATGCCTTTTTTTCAGGAGAGCTGTTTGAGGAGGTGTATCCAGGAAACAGTGTCCGCGCTCACTTCCTGTGTGACAGGTGCGCGATGGAGGCCTGACAGCTGCTGTCCTGCTCTCATTCCCCTCTGTATTCATCTCTCCTGTTTCTCCCTCTGCAGCCAGCTGCAGCAGAGAGCCACTCTGTTTGTTCTTACGTCACTGATTTATGGAGGACAAAAGACTTATATTTGACCCTGGCAACACACACATGGGACATATGTGACCACACAGCAGCAACTGAAGCAGCTCAAAATCTTCTCTCCAGAAAAGCCTGAGTATGAACTGTGTGTTTTGAGAATTTAGTGTGTCTCACTAATTCTTTGAGAACTGTAAAAACCCTACAAGGAGCTGTCACTGACAGGCAAACAAACAGCAGATTAGTGATTTCTCTGCTACATGTCATGTATTTCATTTCATTCATTGTTAAATGTCTTTTCTGACACTATGGAGCTGTCAACACTGACAAAAGTGCCTGTAGCCTAAACTGCTCCCTAGTCTGCCAGTCTTCTCATACCTCTTCATTTGGCCCGCAGGCACAGCAGCAATAGCTCGTGACATTAGCCAGGCACGGGTGTACTGTGTTATCCGTAGAACCACGTCGCTCTCTCACACACAGGCTAACCACTGGGAACCAAACGGAGAAGGAGGGTAAACATTCATGTGACAGGTTCAAGAGAAGCTCTGACAGTTTCTCCATTTAGCCTACAGCCAGCTCATGCTGGAAGCTGCCGAAATAAATACCAGTTACTCCTCTGGGATACAAGCCGACTATGGGACGCCACCACAAGAACAGAGTAGGCAGTCAACAAAAAAGAGTGACAACAGTGCCAATAATGTATTAGCTGGTGACAAATGAACATGACCTACTGACATGACATGGTATAAGTAAATAAGGTTAAGTAGGAGAATAATGAATATGTATATATTACTAGTACATGTTAAGTAGAAGATCATATTTTACCTCAAACCAAATTGAAGTATGACATTTCAGACACTTCCTGTTTTGTTTTTAATGGTGTGGTTAAGGTCAGGCAGAACTGTGTTTTATGTGAAGATCTAATCACATAAAAGTCAAAACTGATACAATTTCTTCAAAACTTGTGTTAATCAAATTCACGTACCAGCAATTGTGCAGCACTCAGACACATGTAGAGCCATCGTTCTATGTGATAACCACAAATGTCAGAGCTTATGACTTAAAGAGGTCTCTCTGAAGTACTACATTAAAGTCTAGCTGTGCATAATCCCTACCTTTACAAAGCCCTCAGTGCTTTTTAGTGTAATAACCCACACCTCAAAGTGACCACTGCTCTTTGACATGTCAGGCAAATCTCAAACTGGAATGATAACATGTCCTTTTGCTACTTAAATGAATACTTTACACGGGCGGGACATCTCTGTGAGTGCAGTTGTGTGCATTTGTGTGTGTGTGTGTGTGTTTGTGGAGGAAGGAAGACTGGTGCCGAGATTAAGGTCTGTACAAGTAACTGGTAACACAACAGCCCTACGCGGCACAGCCTACCATTTGAAGAGACGGAACCATCTGTGTGGCACAGGATCTGTTTCCAGGAGATAACAGCTTTTTTAAATTTCACAAATACTGTATAGAGGCAGAGCGGAGAACACGGATGAGAGAGACTCACTCACATACATTCATGTCCAGAGCAGGGCCTTAATAACTTTAGTGTGTGCTCCTTTGTGCTTGTTTACTACTTGTGATAAAGGGCTCTGTGTGGAGAGAAAGGAAAGGGAGGGATTCATTATATCAGGTGCAGTCGCGATATGAACTTCCCATTTACTGTGTGTCTCTGTCTGTTGGGTTTGATTAAAACAGGGCTTGGTGCTACTGTAGATTAGCCCAGCTGTTTCCTGTGTCTGACTCTGATCTGGATACACTTCCTCCTGGGGATGTTTCACATAGAGCCTGGCCGCTTGGTGCAGAGAGTCCAGGACAATGAAAAGAAGAGGGTCAAAACAAGGTCAAAGGTCGCTCGAGTGAGCGAGGAAGTGAAAAGTAGGAAGCAGAACAGGAGGTGACATTGGCACAAGATGAGGAAAGGGAGGAGGAGGAAGTGTTATTCTTGTGTTTGGCTGAAACTGTCAATTATTGAGACAATATATGTAGCATTTATAGTAACAGCATTCATGTTTGTATGCACAATTTATTAAGCAATCTAAAGTGCAATGGCAATGATGGGTGTTTTACCACATGTCTGGGGTCAGGACAGTTACAGTTTTCAAAATGACTAGTAAAAGCTGCACTGTGCCTTTTAAATGCTTTAATTGTTCATCAGTGGCAGATACATAAACAATGTCACCCTAGTAAGCGCTTTGATAATGCATAATTGTAGTGTGCTACTTGTCAAATCTTCATACTCAGAAGTACAAATAGGCCACTCAAGTGTTTCTGTATGACTTAAGACTTAAACTGGTTCCCAGCATACGGCATTGATTAAAGAGAGCAAGAATACGACTTCACAGACACATTTGAGGTTTTGTTTTGCCTCCGCCCTGAGCGCTGCACCCACACTGTGGCGTCAGTGGGCCAGCCGTCCTGAGAGCGTGCTCCTCATTCCATCAGATGTTGGGAAGCTGTTCTCTTCTCCGCTCTAGTCTCTGACATTCCCCATCTCCCCAGAGAGGCCGGGCAGCCTTGTCACAGTAATGTCAAACACATGTGGAACAGACCGAGCCAGAGCCACAGAGCAGGAGGCAGCCAGAACTGTGGTGAGGACCAAAAAGAGAGCTCAACCAATTCACTAGTCCTTTAGACTTTCACAAGACTTATCATATTACATTAACTAAGTACTATAGAAATACTAATGCAACTTAAACCAGACAACAAATACGATACACTGTGTTACCATTAGAACTCTCTATAATACATTTCTCAACTAGGTCCAGTGCACTTGTCATAACTGTGCACTAAGCGTCTCATGAGAGATGCAGAATATTTACAAAACAAAGATCACTATAGAACATTAAATAGATGATCTGCATTTCAACTCCCCATGTCTGTTGGAGGCTGCTGTTCTCACCAAAAAGACAAAAGAGCACCCTATAGTGAACCATACTAACAGGACCAAAGAGACATAGACAATATGTGAATAGACATAATGTGATGCCCCGTGCTGCCAGTGACCGCCCGCCCAGGTGTTTGTGTCTTATGTTGACCACCTGACCAGCTCGCTGTGCGCTTGCAGCTCCCACCCACCCAAGGCCATCTGCTTCCCTCATTAATTAGGAGACAGCCGGTTTCACCTGCACTGCCCACATTTAGATCACAATAATTACCACACAGACACACCGGGCACACTCAACAAGCCCACACAGTTATACAAGCGCCAGCTCAACTCATGTGTTCATGCGCTCACCTGTGCACAAACAAACTATAAGACAATTTCAAATACATCATGATATACATCTACTTCCACTGTTCAGGAAATGATGTCTACATATATCTTTACTGATTTTCACTAATATTTTTATTCATGTTTGTGCATGTTGTATGTAGCATGTGTGCACCTGTGGTGGATGGGAATTGAATAAACACTCCACTCACTGGAGTCATAATGAATGGGCTGCCTTTTAAGATAGCTACTTAATGATGAAGTGGGGACATCTGCTTGTGGGCCTAGCTGCACTGAGCTGCACCATGCCCATCATTGGAAGTACTCAGCCAGAGATGCTGGCTCTTTCAGTGGTGATGGAGGTATAATGTGCGGTGGGGTGTCTGCACTGCGGTTTCACCCCTGCAACCTCTTATCCATTGTTGGAGACTATTATGAGCTGTTCAATTATTCAGATGATATTTACCAGAGCCAATTATACTGGACCACGTCCTGTAGAGAAAATGGCCTGAGTGTTTCACTGCTCCCTGGCAGGAGAGTGCTCTGTTCAAGAACCTTTGGCCGGTTCTTCACAGGGAGTGTCCCCGCAGTCAGAGGCCTTGAACTAAATGTTCCATTATGATTCCTGTATATTTACTCTTTTTGCAGCAGTGGTTGTTGCAGATCATGCAGTTGCCATAGCATTTGTTTAAACACTGAGGGCTTTCTTTAATTTCTCCACAGGCACTTATCATAATGTTCACATGCTCAGTCGAAACGTAAAAATCGATGTACAGGACACCATGTAAGTCAGTTCAGTTTGAGGTAAATGTCATGTTTATGCTTCCACGCATCCATCACCTCCACAGTGCAGGTGTAGCTAGGTTCACACACAAGTGTCAACTCTTTGTCGAAACAGCACTTTGATGATCACGCTCAAATTCAGGGGCAAACTCAAGGCTCTCTTTTAAACAAAAAATGTTTACAGGCAACGGTTTAAATAAATACCCTGTTGTGTATGTCGTTTATATAGCCCCATTTCACAACACTGGGACAGGACACACAGCGGCACTTAAACAATACATTATAGTTATCTGGACGACATTACTGATACTACTGCTATTATGGGCTTCAATTTAATATCCATAACATGCCACACTTAAATACAACAGATAATTACATACAAAAAATCTGAAACTCTATAAATAAACATATCTGAGAGTGCTGTAGTTATTTATAAACACTAATCTGCCAGAAGACCCATAAAAAACAACAACATCTATAGGCTATATTGAGAAGGGTCTTGGTAGAAATGTTTGCGACTTTTTACACAGCTCATTAATTATTTTATGTGTGAATGTGTTAAATAATTAGACTAAGCAGATATATCTATATTATTATCGTTTTATATCAAAGTTGGTATTGGCTAATTAACAAAACAGTATTGTGATCATTTTTAATTTAAAAATCAAAATTGTCAGTTTAATCACGTGGATCCACATTCAAATCATTCAGCAACAATTTCTCAATTTAACTCGTGTATAATATGTTTGTACTCACTTTGTGAAGGTCGAGGTCAGGCTGAGGTAATTGTAGCGGTAGTAATCCACACCAAAGAGTTTGTCAAACCGATTCTTAAAACGTCTCGAATTCGCTCATTTTTGGAGCGATAAAGCCTTTTTAATAGTGCTGATCACTACACAAATCTTTGTGTTTGATTTATGTCCAATAAAAAGAATCCTCCGTCAGATCTGTTTCCAGTTTAAATAAATGATCAGGTATTTCTCTTCTTATTTTGACTGAAATGAAGAAAGGAGCTTCTGTATCCACAGGAGATCCCCCTGTCTTTGGTTTTGCAGTCTGGAATCAGCTTCTTCTTCTTTTGTTGAAAAATCACAACTTGCCCGGACATGTAAATCCTCCCTCTGTCTTCTTTTAAACCATTTAGGGAAACAATATCACTGTCTTTTCGCGCAATATTCTTTTTTTGTCTTTGTTTAGATACGTCAACAAATCCGCGTGCCTGAGTCTGTGATAAAGAAGCGGCTCTGGGTGCAGGGTGCGTCTGTTATTCCTTCAAAAACTTTAAAACCCTTAATGTGCATGAGCTTTGCAGTTTAGCCAGAGTCCCACGTGTCAGAAAGTATACTCCTTAAACATCCAAACAGTCTTCTCACGTTTCTCCTTCTTTTACTGCGCTCACACCGACGCGACCCTCCGTAGACAACTGTCAAACCTAAAAATGATTGAACTTCTCCGTGACAGAATGACCCTTGCACACACAAGTCGACCCGTCCGATCAGTTGGTGTATTTTTAGCTTTTCGGTACAGTTGTTTAGTCTTGAGTGATGAGCGGAGCTGGCGGGCCCATTGCGCGCACTAACCGCAGCTCTCTCCTCCTCCTCCTCGCGCTCTGTCCTCGCTGTAGCCTTCTGTCTACGTTTAAACACCATCTGGAGACTCTCTCTCCACTCACGGTGTAGCTCTAGCTCTATTTCTATCCCTCTCTCTCCCTCTAGGTACCCACCACAATATCAGCTGCAGACACTGAAGCAATTATATCCTATTATATATATTAAAAAAACATCTATATATATTTTTCAAGCATTATCCCCAAGAAACACTGAAAATGTCTCAACGCATTATTTTTTTTGTTAAATAGGCTATTAAATTGACTTAGTGCCTCATCCAATCACGTAATGTTTCCAAAAGACACATTTTGAACAAAGAATTCGTATTTCAACACGTCTGCAGTAATTGCTTATGTGAGTAGGCTACTGGTATAGGTGAATGAATTTGTTTGACGTTACCACTGTATGCCCGCGGGGGGCGCTGTTTCCTAGTGCCGACAGCATAAAGACAATAAAGTGAAGCCTGTTTAAGACATGGGAACCCACAGAGCACAGCGGCAGACACGGTTTAGCGCATTTATAACCCCCATAAGGACTTCACAATAAGCGTGTGGAGGAATGAACAGCATTCACATACAGGATGTATTTTATACCTCAGTCTGTGGTTGGTCCATAGGCTGAAGACATTTCTCCAAAACAACAGTATTCATCATTGTGCACACCATCACTATAAGAAGTCCTGATTCACTAGCCATAACACTGAATGTTAAAAATGACTGATTAACAGGATTAAATTGGATCATTTTGATCACTTCTGCAGGTTTATAGCCTATAAATGACCAGTTAATTTTTAAACATTTATTTGACTAGTAAATAGTGGGAAAATTACAAAAACTATAGTGAGAGGTTAAAGGTTAACTTTAGGACGGTGGAACAAAAAAAAAAACAAAAAAAAATTGACCGAGTGACATCAAGCCTCTCACATATTTAACCCTTGTATGGTGTTCGGGTCTGTGGGACCCGTTTTCAGTTTATATCAATAGAAAAATAAAACAATTAATTATTTTTTCAACCTGAAATTCATTGGCTTTGGCTCATTTTCTGT
>JAVQKC010029298.1:0-18081 GCA_036025475.1 Philypnodon macrostomus | reverse complement strand
ATTCGTTTTTGAGTTATCGCGTTCACAGCTAGGATCTGCGGACGCGGACGCGGACGCGGACGAACACCGACGTGATTCCATAATATCGGCGACACGCTGTTTTCGCCGATATAATTATTTGTATTAGCGTTGATGTTAAAATCCACAGCGCCTGCTAGACGCTCATTGTGTCAAGTATTGTGTGTTTCTGCCTCATTAGTCTGATCTGTTTTCTATTCTTCGACACGAGTTGTCTAGCAGCGATCACAGACTTTAATCGTGAGCTGTGTTTTACACCTCGCTCAGATAAAGCCTATGGTGTATCTGCTGTGTCAGGGCCTGATAAGTTTTACATGCTCCGCTGTCGGGGAAAAGCATTTGCTGATAACAAAATCTACTGCTGCAAAAGCTCCCAGCAATGGACACTGACAAAAAAAAATCCACCAAGTTTTCCTGTAGATAAGCCATTTAACCGCAGCAGTCAAAAATATACCTTAAGCCATAAAACTTTTTGATAGCTGTAATGGCTGCTACTGAGTTTTACACTTCCTATTTTCAGCTTTCTGAAGACGGAGGAAAAATCATTGTAATGACTTGAATTATTTCAGTTTTCTATTTATACACTTTTATCTATCTAGCTTTTGTCTAATCTAAAACAAAAAGTAATTAAAGGGTCCCTAATATGTTATAATGCACGTTTTCTTAGACATTAGAATATAATATTTTCCTGATCAAAAACATACCTAAAGATGTATTCTGAACGATTCACGCACGTTTGAATAATCCTGTACGAGGCGCAGACCTTGCAGTATGGGCCCTTTAATTAAAGTCGCTTTGTGTAACATTGACCAACCCCATTATAAGATTACATTCATTTGTTACAACATTACCAAAAAACGTCAATAACTCCTGCCGGCTCACCCATGGCGATTGTAAACAATGCATCTTCTCTTCTGCGTCTCTTTCTTTAGTGATAGATGGCCCCACTCAGGTGATCGTTCGAGATGTGTCAGACACGGTGGCGTTCGTGGAGTGGACCCCACCGAAGGCTAAAATTGATCAGATTGTGCTGCGCTACGGCCTGGTGGGGAGAGAGGGACCCCGCACCACCTTCCGCCTGCAGCCCACTCTCAGCCAGTATTCCCTCCAGGTCAGTCCAATATGTTTTTGTATTTCAATGCTTTTCATCATGTCATGGGACTGCTCATCTGAACCTATACAATCACGATCGGGGGGATTTCACCTGCCAGAAAAGCTGAGCTAAATCATTTATTGCACATGGTTGTCCAGTTATTACATGTAGACTATGTATGTGTGCTTTTCATGGTTGTTAAATTATCTAATTTCAAAGTTTGTCTGTGTCAGGAGATAAATAACAAATCCATGTTAAGTGGTACATAGACCCATTGCTGTTTTTGTGTTGTGTTGTGCAGGTGCTGAGGCCTGGTGCCCGTTATGAGGTGTCAGTGAGCGGAGTGAGAAAAGGAAATGAAAGCGGAGCCATTTTGACTGAGTTTACGACCGGTGAGAACTGACAGCAGCAGGTGTAGACAACATCCAATGTGTCAGCTAGTCTCACATCAAAATGCTAATCTTTGGACCGAGTTTGTATATGAAGTCATTGTATAGAACATGAAGGCCATTACCTACTGTAGATTTAATGACTACTATTCATATATATTAGGATTACCTCAGTGGCATCGGGACATATCTTTTCTACTTTGGCAAAGAGCAAAGTTTGAAAATGCTGCACACAGTTTTTTTAGCTTGCCAACTTTGAAATTGAGTCATTGAGTTTTATTTCATTTGTTGAAGCAGACAAAAACTGTGCATTTGAGAAGAAATTTTAAAAAAAGAAGTATTGACCTCAAAATTGACTCCAGTTGGCAATATGCATTTGGTTTGAGATAAGCCAGTAAGTTTCACTCTGCTTCTACATCAACATAAGTACATTTGACTTTCTAGAAACAATAGCAAATACTAATGTAAACTGCTGATGCTTGCTTGTTCCTTCAATCTGTGGGAATTGGTCTCAGTGTCCCCAACATTGTCAGCTTTATCGTTTTTCTCAGAGATCGATGCTCCCAAGAACCTGCGCCTGGTGTCAAAGAGCTCCACCACCCTCGAGCTGGAGTGGGACAACAGTGAGGCGGAGGTACCACATCAGCACAATGGATTTTTTTATATTCCTTTCTTCATTATATTTTTCTTTTTAAAATTTCATTACCAACATTGCTGTTCGTACTCAATTCTCCTGTCTCATTTAAACATCGTCGTCATCACATTCATGCATTTCGATGGTTTGCTTTGTGCCAATAACTGCGGGTGCATTTCATGAATAACAATAAACATAAATCTAATCTCACAACATGCAATGCGAGGCAGATAACTGTGGCCTGTCTTGGTACGGATCATTTTTATTTATCATAATCATTTGGAGATTCATGGTTCATCTGTATATGCAGGTGGATGGCTACCAGGTGGTGTACAGCACGCTAGCCGGAGATCTGTATGATAAAGTCATTGTCCCACGCAACGAGGGATCGACCACAAAGACAACGCTGACAGGTAAAGAAAAATGCAGTTATTATCAAATTATACAATCATTTTTCTGTTATTAAAATATTTAAAAGCAGCTCTATGCAGTATTTGTATGCTAACACAAGTTACGTACATGCAAATGCAAGCTAAATGCTATCAAAGATACTGTTTTTTAGTCATTACTTTAGTTGATTTCTGAAAACTAAAGCTATAAATTACTTTTCTGATGATATGTTTGTCAAAAAAATGCCTCCAGAGTTCTATTAACCAGAGGGGAGGCTGAGAGAGCAAAAGTTGTTTTCTTCTCTGGGATGTCGTGCCTTCTGCATTTAGGATCATCAAAGTATTCATTAGAAGATGGGAAATGCCTGTGTGTTTTACAAGGCAGGATAATCTCCTCAGCTAAAACTCAGTTGACAGGCCGCTGATTGTGTCTGCAGAAATGCTTGTTGTCCTGCGGTCGTATTGAAAGGCTGTCAGGAAGGAGGGGTCAGCTGGGATTTTTTTTTAGTGCTGAAAGGGCACGGCTGGCATAAGAATAGAAGCAAAAGGTCCCAGTGTTATTCAGTCCAGTACAATCAATGCTAGTTCTACCTTGAATTCACACACACTTCTCTCTATGTATGCAAGCTATCTTTTATTCATTTCTGTCACACTTTTCTGATTGCCCATATATATATTTCTGTAGCGTGGGAAAATACTGTAAAATTGATTCTAATCTATTCAGTCAAGCTGTTAGTAAAAATGCCTGCATCTTCAGAATTTAAATGATGGCAATTTTGCTTAGTCACCAGCGTGTCGCTAAGTGGCCTGTCAGAAAACCCCGATGTACCAGGACAGACTTTGTGATACTTCTTCTGTCTTTTCTGTCACAGACCTTCTGCCGGGCACAGAGTATGGCATTGGCATTTCTGCAATGAAAGAGAGCAACCAGAGTGCACCATCGACTATGAATGCCAGAACAGGTAAGTGCCCTCAGGGATGTACGTAGATACGATATTATATACAGCACGTTTATGTAATTGTCATGGAGAATAATTGCTAACTATTGGACACAGTTTGCGTTTTTTTGCCACCTTTCTGAACAAGTATGTATTTATATTGTACTTTGGCATCACACATTAAACAGAATAGCCACTTTTTGTCTGTCAATATAAAATAGTGTGAAATAGTACAAAAAATACTGTTGGGCATATTTATGTATTAAAACCTTTAAATATTTGTTAACATTGAAGTGAATACAGTAGCTACAAAGATATACATAATGTATTTTGCCTAAAGCTCTTTACATTCAATCACTACAGTCACTTAACTGACTGTGAGTACTTTTTGGTTAAACGTATTTTGAAAAGTATGCTTCAGTTTGGCAGCTCTTTTTAGCTCGGGTTTTTCTTTTCACTCTTTGAACTTTAAAAATGTACAATATTGAACTTGCATTTTTTTTTTTCAATAACCTTAAATAAATTGAAAACACCCCCATCTTCCAGGCACAACACACAGCAGGGCTCATGTTGAAAGCATCATTTTCGTCACAACGCAAGGTTCAGTTAAGGTTGTAAAGTATCTCAGCTACTCAAATACAACCATTGATATGATAGTCATGGATCAGACATTATATGTATTTATTATAGATACTAAAGTTATCTGTTATATTTTATGAAGTTTGCGTCCAAGATTTTTTTTGTACCCTATTGTTTTTCTCAAAATACATAATTGATCCCTCATTACAAAATACCAGCCAGTGTGTGTAGAGGATCTTTTCAGTAATCTGGTTGGTATATTATAACTCATGTACATATTTTTCTGGTGTTGTGGAGGATGCAATGGCAAGCGTCAGCATGACCAAGGCCCAAGTAAAGATCATCATCAGTTTTTATTCTAAAATATCCATTCTGTCAGCTTGTATGACACTCTCTTTCCCAATCATTCAGTTTATTTTATACACATGGATTGGATTTTTTAAAGTCTTTGTTTGTGTTCACGCTAATTTGTACAATTCTTCTCTTAAGGACTGGATGTACCACTGGATCTCACTGTCACAGCCTCCACAGACAACACGATAACTCTTGTGTGGGGACTTGTCCAGGGCCCCATCGACCATTACAAGGTCACCTATACATCAGCCTCTGGCGTCACCACTGAGGTAAAGAAAAGATGTGTTTGTACAGTACATCAGGCAACAGTGTGCTTCAAGGCTGTGCCCTTATGTTATCTAGTGGAAGTTTATGTGCATACGTTTATTTTTTTGTAGCTAACTGTTCCCAAAGATGTAACCACCGTAACACTGGCAGACCTTGAGCCGGGAACCGAGTACACAATCACTGTAGCAGCAAGAAGAGGCCGACAACAGAGCACTGCTGCCACAATAGACGCCTTTACAGGTACACATAACCATAACACCATAACTGGCATAATATTCATTTCCTCAAACATTTGTTCAACAGGATGTCGTGCCTATTGGGCCTCCTTTTTATGCTCATCTTCAAAACTAGCGCAAACACATTTTTGACCATAAAATAATAATAATAATAATAATAATTTCTTCAAAAGGTCTGCCAGGGTCCATACTAAACTTCAATGGTTTGCATAATGAGCTGGTGTGCGTCAGGTAAAGTGAGTCATAACAAAAGAAAATCAAGACCTTAAAGTACTTTGAAGAAGTAATTAGCTTCGGTAAATTATTCAAGCCGGCTAATGAGGCTTTTACAAGTGTTTCCTAATTGCGCTTGTTCTGTTCTGCATCTGAAGGTATTTGTGTTTAGCTGTAATTTTTTCTTTTTCACCATGAAATCCGCTGTCACACTTGTGTCCTGTGTCTGCCTGTTTTCTTTCAACTTATATACAGTACTGTGCAAATTTGTGCAAAGTTTGACCACAGGTTGTTGGGTAAAGGCAGTTTACTTAGTTTATAGTATCATCGGGTCAGTGTCCATTTGCTTATATAGGGCAGATACATTGTCACCATTTCATCAGTGGTTGTAGGCTGCTTACATTTGCCTGCCTCTAATGCTAATTCCAGACATATGCATTGTTGTTACTTACCAGAAACCAAGGCAATATGCTTTTACAGATCAACACCAAATTTAAATCATTTGCTCACTTTGCATTTTGACACCAATACAAATGATTTGTACAGTACTGAACTCCATAATGCTACTGTGAAGCACCATTCTCTGTTGTCAGTTTGATGGGCATGTGCTAACCTGCTGTCAGATCCTTCATCCTTTGTGTGGATGCACTCATAGCATATCATTGTCATGGGCTTCTCTTTCTTTGACCACTATTGCATCTGTCACTGTCATCATATATTGCATCATTATAATCATGTTCATCCATCTCATTATATGACTAGATCCTTCAGAATCTTTTCTTTAACCATCTGGAGCGGTCTGAGCTGAGACAATGGTGCATTGGCAGATTTGAAAAGTAAATTACCTGTCAACTTCACATGCACTTGACACTTGGCCAAATTGGCAACATCTGTCAGGCTGCAGTGACGTGAACTCATCTTATAAGATCAAACCCAAATACACTGCATTTAGGGATTTTCTGTCTTCAGTTACTAAACAACTGAGCAGAAAACCAACATCTAAAGCTGAGACGACTAATGGAAATGCACTTCTCTCTCTTAGTTATTAACATATTTTAAATGTCTCCTTACCAAAAGTGGTTTAAACAAGCTGAGCAACGCAACTCATTTTAAGAGGTCTGACCTTCATCTGCAAAAGAACCGTCGGCGCTAGCACTTCAGCATTAAATTAGAACATAAAATGCAGAAAAAAACCTAAAAATATCCAAAATGGATAAAACATTTTCTACAATTTCATTATTTGAAAACAGTTTGTCATGATAGTTAGTTTGTATCCCATTGCCGTCTTCAATAACATCTGCTTTTGCTTTCTTCACTGCAATAATTCCCATTACATTTTATCTTAATGCCACTTAATCTAATTATTTTTGTCTTTAATGACCAATTAAACCATTGCTGGCACTCCTCTGTGTTCAGACTCTCACCTACCTCATCAAGATTTCACCTGAGGCCGTTTTTCTCAACTGTGTAATAAACGACCTATCATGGCCTCCATCCATCACCGACGCTGTCATCTGTCATCTCCATAACAGCGGCACATTTCTTCTTCTCTCACTACTGCTTCTTGTGGTCCGCTCCTTTTCCCGTCCTTGCGCTGACATTCAACCCCCCGTTCCTGCAGGAATCCGGCCCGTAACTCACCTCTACTTGTCAGAGGTGACCTCAGACTCTGTGTCAGTGGCGTGGAGCTCTCCGGCGCCCCCCGCTGACCTCTTCATTCTCAGCTACAGTTCAGCTGATGGCACCGACACGTCCAAGGTCACGCTAGATGGATCCAAGACAAGGTCACTGGTCCAGGGGCTGCTACCTTCAACTCACTACGCCATCAGTTTAATCACTATACAAGGAGAGACTGCCTCTGAGCCTATTACTGCATCACTCACCACAGGTGAGCTGCAACCACAGAACACTCTGCAGATTCAGAAAGCAGAATTTACACAATAACAGGCCTGAAAGTTACACTATTATCAGATTGTGGACCACAGACCTCAGCCAGAATGCCCAATAAATGACCCCATAACTGTTATACCATACATTTCTGTAATATTGTGGATGGATTTTTGCTGAGTTTTAATATAAAGCTTTACAATTGGTGACATTGTTTCTTTGCAGCAAAATAATAGCTTATTTTCCTTCGTTATCAGATTGCTGATGCTTGCCATACTTCTTCAAGTGTCTGGCTCAAAGAATCTGCTATTATTCATATTTATACATAATTTTAGCACAGTGAGATGTTAGAAGAGATTTTATCAAATTATGTTTTCCAGAAAATGTAAGTAGGCAGCACAGTAAATTGATGCTGTGAAATGTAATGTAGGGGTACTAGGTTTGGGCCAGAATTAAACCTGATATAAACCAGATCTAAACTGGGACAAAACTAGAGCTGCTATAAATACTCTCAAACCATTGCTAGAGTTTGTACCTGAACAAAACCTAGGACCAGGATAGAAATACTGATAATTGTTTTTCCCCATTTCTTTTTATGAAGACATTGAGTTCCTGGATGCTTTGCAAACGGACAACGGCCCAGTTATGTCATACAGTTAATGGGCTTATGGTGGATGGCAGCTCACAATATTTCATTTTGAGTGTTCTTTTCATATCTCCATAGCTGAGAATAAAAGACACAAAGGTCAGGATTAGGCAAACAGAAAATAGAAATAGTTTTATTCCTCTAAAAGGCTTAAATTAAAAGAAAATACCTCTCAAAGACAAAGAGAGAAGTCAGCATGGATGGATATATTAAGTCTGTGCCAGCTCCGGGGACACCTGCACACGGCAATCTGATTACTGTGCTCTTTTTATATAAGAACGCTGGCAGCCTTGAGCCACACTGCTGTCTCCTCATATTCACCCACACATGATGATAGGCAGGTGGACTGGTTCGGATAGGGCCACTGTAGTGCACCTGTCTTTAGAATATGGCCTGCGTGTGTATCTTGTGTTGTTAAATATAGGTCAATCTTCATTTTTTTCCAGACCATATTCATTTAAAATTTTATATTTCCTGTCCTCTATTGTTACTTGAATACTGTTTTAGTCCAGTTTTTCTCTTGCTCAACTTGATGTTTAAATTTGATCTTAGTCCTGGTTTAGACTTCATTTAGCACTTGTTTAGACCTGGGTTAGACATGTTATTGGCTCATTTTAGCCTGGAGAAATTATGTGTGCCAATTTTTTTAATAGGTGGTAGTATCTGATTAATAGCTACTTTTCTAGAACACCCAAATGCTTGTTGATAGAACACTAATAGCTACCAGGTTTATAACAGTAGTAGCCGTTCCTCTACCTCTGCTAATGACACTATATAGCAGCATTCATTTTACATTAATAAAACATGCAGAAGATAAATGTCGGGCTTATCAGTACATTTCCATATCACCATTAATATATTGAAACCTGGGGTCATGTTTTGTAATGTGATGTAAATGTAATTATGGAGTCAATAATATTAGTTATCAGAAAGTATATGGGTAACCTATATGTGCTCTTTTGGATGTTTTCAGATGCAATTAGTGAGATACACACATGAAAAAATTATGTATGTTATGAAATTGTGGTATAATTTTACACAAGAGGCATTAAAATAGATCAAATTATGAATTATGAATTTGAATTATAAATGGGCCATCTGCTCCAGAAGAATACGCATTTTTCTTATTAACATTAGGCCAAGGGAGTATAGTCTCCTTCACACTGTCTTTAAGCACTGCGATAATTGACTTCTCATTTCTCTTCTTTCATCTTTATTTTCTATTTTTTGCTTCGAACTGTGGCCCTGATATCAGTTTAATTATTTGCCCACATTGTTTTTGCTATAACCTTTTTTTATTGCAGCGCTCTTGTCCCCAGAGCCACATAAAACTAAACGCAAGCAGCAAGGGAATTCTTCTCTGAGTGAACCTGGCTCCGTCGCAGAGCTAATGCCTCGTTGTATTCTCCGGGTTGGATGAATGGGCCTTTTGCAAACAATCTCTTAAAATGTAAACATTCACAAACAAATGCTTGTTTGGGTTGTTTGTTTATGTAAATGTAGATAGAGAAAATAATAAAGGTGGAGAAAATTATATAAAGGCATCTTATCTTTCAAGTCTAATACGCTGTAGTGCCCACACCACTGCTATGTTTTTTGAATTGCAAACATGGACCCCTTTTTAGTAAGCAAACTATACGGTCTTCAGTGAACTGTAGAACGCTAGGCCTTTCTGAGTAGAGTAGTCGTCAAAAGAGATGCCTACCTCAATGTGGGCAACAAGCATAACACTACAAATATTATTCCTATGACAAAAACAGAGAGTACATTAGACTATATTGTAGACTGTGAACTATTTTGTCTTAAAGGTTGAAGCAGACATCAAAAGTCTATATTTGTGTTCATAATATTGTAAACATCAGGAGGGACTTTCAAGCCTTGCACATTTTTGACATTTTTCAGTTTGTATACCACCGGTCTAGCTATGTCAGACAGGACCATTCTGAATTGCATCGTAACCGTTTCTAACACCATATGTTTCTTTATCCATCATCCGTGCCCAGGTATGGACCCCCCAAAAGAGATGACCGTGTCTGATGTGACAGAAGATGCTGTGACACTCTCCTGGATCAAACCACTGGCTCCATTTGAATACTATAAGCTGTCCTATCAGTCTGCTAGAGGTACTATTACACTCCAGTCTATTAACAAAGTGTGGGAACAGTTTTACTCACTGCCACATCAATTATATTCTGTAATAGATAGAAACTTTTAATTACATTTTTGAATTTGGTAAATGTTAGCTGACCAGTTCTTGCCTCAGGGAAGTCTGTGGGTTTTCTATAGCGGAGTTTTGATGTAAGTTTGTCTTGTTGTAGGTCGCGTGGACAGCATGGTTATTGACAGCGATGTGACGAACTACACCTTGTCCAGTCTGTTCCCTGCGACTGAATACGAGATCAGTCTAACTGCTGTCAGGGGCAGTCAGGAGAGCAAAGTGGTCAGCAGCTCTGTTTTCACAGGTACGTGTCACAGGGCTATGTAGATGCTTTTAGAGATGACATGGCAATTGACTGTGTGAAGGGCTTGTGGGCTGTGAGTAGCTCTAAAGTAGATGAAGCTACAGAAAAGATAATTGCACAGTTCAATGAAAATAATCGAGAAATAATCAAGTCTTTCCTATAAATGTTAAAGACAGCATTTACTCTTCATAGTAACAGTCTTTTTGACACATTTAGTACAAAATGATGCATCAGAATATTTTTTACTTATCTCCAAGCTCCAGTACAAACTATATTGACAACAGTGATCTAGTCCTTTTGTTAAACTGGACAAATGCCTCACATCAATAGTTTAAAACACTTCCTCATTGGTATTATGTTGGATATCCAATAAAGGATGTCCAAAAATGGTTAACAGTGAAACAATCTTCCTCTATAAACAGGTTCTGTAGGCTCCGACTTGCTGTGCCCCATTCCTTTTGTCCTTGTTTAGATTCTTCTGCACTTGGTTAGAACTTTATTTGCCGCTTTTTCTGAACCCATAGTTTCTCATACACACTTGCATATCAATTTCAGATAACTATTGTGGAGGCACTGCTCTACCTAAGATTAACACACTCTCCTGCACTGTATGCATAATCTCAGTGTGTTTGTGTGATTGTGTATATGAGTGTGAGTGTGTGTGTGTTGGAAGAGAAACCAGGAGCGCCTTGGAGAAGACACGACAGGAGGTGCGAGGTCCAACAGTCCAACAGAAGCAGTCAAAGTCACTCTTCCTGCACTTTTTTTATATCTGTGAGCTTTTCTAACAATCCCAGTGTACTTATTATAAGCAGAGCCACTGGGACTATAATGGCCTATAAAATCAGCCTTGTTAGAAATGGTAAATACCATTTTCATCACAAGACACAAAGCATAACCAGGGACATTTTAATACCGTTTTGAACATTACACAAATAGGGGATTTGGAAAAGTAATCCAATTGCCTGGCAAAGGATGTAATGGCTTGAATAACACGGCAACTGCTGTTAGTTTCACAATCAATTATGTTCAGAAGAACAATAGAGGGCTGTTTATATTTATATAAATACATTTTTTATTTATATATTTTATATTTAGAGTAAGCAAAAGAACTTGTTTTTAAATGGTCCAGATTTTTTCTAGAAACACAATATATGTAAAAAGATTATTTAGGACTTCACGATGTATACAGATTTATTGTGTTTGTGATATCTGATGCATAATAATCAAATGTATTGCAATAATGTTATGGTCTTCCTTCTGACTTCTAAATTATGTAAGGGTCACGTTGTCCAAATCACGAATCCCACATTTTCTCACAACACTCAACATAAAAAACACACCACAGTTTTCCGTTATTTATTTGGTCAAATTCTTTTTGCTGTTATCCAATGAGACAGCCAGTAATTGTTGTTATAAAATAATCAGGGTTAAAGTGGACTTTGGGAGGTGGGCGATCACTGTATGTAGAACCAGCATATAAGGTATATTGCGACAACGGTAAAACAAAAACCAGCTGGGTGCCTATTGTAATATATATATATATATAAAATATGAATATGAGTGTAGCCTTCAAGTCTTTTAAAAGTCTGTAAAGTTGTTGGTGGAGGAAGGTCCCAAGCCAAGAAAACAAAACTGATGCAATGCCCTGCATTTTAGATTGTTAGATTAGATAGATTTGATCGAGGAATACAGTAAGCAGCTGAAATAAAAAGAATTACATACACATACAGTGGTACCTTAAAATAGTGATTTTTTTTCTTTGTATTATTTAGTTTATTTACACATATATTGATAGAATAAAGTGAACATTATCTTTAATTGATTGAAACGATTGTTCTCCGCAATTATAAGGGCAAGTTTTTTATTTGAAGTTCCGCTCCGGATCGTTCCAGCCCACTTCAACCCCTGAGCATAATATCTGATTGTATTTCTCTGTAAATGTGAGTCTGATGGGTAAACCCCTATCTCCTTGTTTTCTCAGTTCATTAATGTAAAGTCTTGCCCCAAGCCAGACTTCAATTTTCTCTGTGCCACTCTGGTTAACAATGTTTGACCTCCAGTCTCCCACAAAAAGCCCAGTTTATCTGAGTCAAACTATTTCAATCCTGTGGTGTTGAAAACCAGGTCATCTGCTGCTGCCAGGACCCCCCTGTATTCTATTGATTAGGTCTTTGCTCTGTGTACAAGTGGGGCTATAGAGGGGAATGAGGTTGTACTGTGCCATACCACATATTGCGCAAGGCTTATTGGTGCGATATAAGCATTGGCACTGTAGCAAAAAGTAAAGTGTAGAAAAGGACTTTATTTGTCAAGCCGGGTTTTTATAATATCCAAAATGTGACTCCAGCCACGTGCTGACTTCATCATTGTTGGGAGCCATCAGTTGAGAGAGAGCGCAGTATCTTTTGGCAATCAGTGCAAACACTTGTCATAATGGCTTACTGCCACACTACAAGCTTTGCATCCCAAAAATTTGCTTCCATGCTCACAGTGGTATAAGCCAAATGAGATGTTTACTTTTGTAAGAACTTTACAACAGCAGAATGAAGGCTGTGCAGGCTGGGCCCAAACTAAATCAGGCAGTTTATGAGGCTGTGTGCTTAGAAAAGCTAATGGATGTCAACAACTTATCTAATGGTAAAAATGGTGCTAAGAAGATACATAAAGTGGACAGGCACAAGATAAAACAAGTGCCCCTTTGAAAAGTGCCTGTGTTCTTAGGTGTTTTTAACAGTGAAATCTACACAATAATATACCCTTTCACACTCACATTATGGGATTTTAACATTTGCCCAGAATAACACAAAGGCCTTGCAATGACCATTGACACTTTTTGCATGTGGTTTATTACTATTTTTTATTATTTTTTCTATGCCCGCAATAAATAGTATAGGGGTGCTTTTTGACACACTCCCACAATTTTAACCTCTCATAGAAGATCACATGGTTAATACTATGCTAATGCTATGCTAATGAGTACTTCCTGACAGTACATAATGATCGTTTTCCAAATGAACCATTTAGAGCTTGGCCAGACAGGAAGAATTAACCCTGATTGGATGTAATGATAGGTCATGTGTCACCTTTCAAATACACCACTTCAAGTATGCTTTTAAACACTTACTGGACAGCTCGGCTCACTAACAGCGTGAAGGCCGAGGTGGCTAATAGAGTGATTCCACAAAAGTATGATTTTTGTGAAATGAAGATTGTTGAATTGTGCTACGCTGTATTAATTTATGCTCTACTCTTCACCTTCATTTTTGCTGTAACAAAGCCAAAGTGTTCATAGTAATTACATACATGAATAAAAGAAAACTGATGAACTGTGCAATGAAAATTTTTAGTTAAAAGGGTTTCATAAAGATACTGAGAGCAGAAGTCTTCTATATAAGACAAAAAATACAAAGTCAACTATAAATACAATTTCAATTGTAATCTGGACTTAAAAATAATTATACTATATTTTTATTGTGGGCGGCAGTGGTGCAGCCTTCAACCAGAGGGTCGGTGGTTCGAGTCCCCATCCAAGCACACGCTGTTGTTGTGTCCCTGGGCAAGACACTTAACCCACACTGCCTAGGAATGAATGTGGCCAGGTCGCCATTGTAAATGAGAAATGGTTCTCAATTGGCTTACCTGGTTAAATAAAGAATAAATCAAATATTTTTAACCACCTCTAATTTTAGCGATCTTGGTAATATCTTCAGTTTATAAAATAAAAGTGCACGCACCAATAGAGCTGTAAAGAGATTTATATCTTAATAATTAGTGACATTGTTTTTGACCAATAAGAACAATAAGAGATTCAGATTCAGATACTCGCAAAACAGTGAAGTATCTATTAATGGGATACTCCAATCTGTAAGAAGATTATCAATAGCTCTGACCTACCAACCAAATTACCTTGTTTATTTTTGTTGTTTTGTTGCTATTTTGACTTGTCTCATCCTTTTAGCCCCTCTAATTGACTTGGCGACTAAATTCACTTAAACCGTTCATGCAATTAACGTAATGATTGTAATCAGGTTTGGTCATCTATTCTAGCGATAAGAAAGGCTCTCGCTCGCTAATGAGTACAATTCTTTTTTTGTTCTGATGAGGCCTGGCCAGTATTAATTACCTCATCTGGGCAGAGCTTTGGAAACACATGCCTTATTCTGCCCGTTCTCCTGCCCCGCTTTCTGTCGCCTGCCAAAAACACCACGCCTGAGGAGAAATTGAGGTTGAAACACCAGGGTTAAAGGTATAATTCAATTCAAACTCAATTTTGGCATGTCCAGCAGTGGGAGAATGGAATGTGAAAGAGGGTGGGGAATGTGGCTCTGGAGAGTTTCTATAGCATATTTGACTGCATAATACCCCTTTGATGTGTGAAACAGTGATCACAATGGTCATAATTAATCAGTATAAATACCCAGACATCTTTAATTGGATGGTTGAGAATTGCTTTACTTGTATTACATTAACTATACCTATATCTATGCATATATATATCTCTAATGTTTTTTTGTGTGGAAATAAGGGGTGGGTGATATGGTAAAAATATAATATCACAATTTTTTTCAGATTAAGATCACAATAGGGATTTTAACACTGATTCTTACGCAGTGTCCATAATATTTAATACAATAAAAACATTATTATACAAACACTGGCATTGTTACAGTAAAAATTACACTGAAGAGTTGAGCACAAATGAATGCACTGTATCACGATTCAACGATCTTCCCAGATTAAGATGATTTTCATAACTTCATATCACAATTCCATTTTTAGCACCATACTAGGGGCCTGGATTACCATCTGGATACCAGATTTTTAAAGGCATATCATTGTGTTATAAGACTGAATTTTTGAGTCTGTCTGGAAATAGCGTGAAGAGAAAGAAAGACGTAAGCAGCCTACAATTATTGGCGAAAGGATGGGATACAAAAGCCTTTTTCAAATAACAAATCAATAATGTCCTTTATTTTTCACTTATGAGGGAACTATCACTAATTTACTTGCATGATACCTAGTTCCATTGATGGAAGTCTGGCTTTGAGATGTAAAACACTGGATATTAATAGGTAAGAGTTAATAGGTAAGTTTTATCAGCCAAAAAAAGTGTTCTTGGACTAAGGTAGCGTTTTCGTTTGCCTGTTCTTGCTGCATATTCTTGCTGTGGGGAAGAAGGACTTCTTTAGTCTTGTAGTCCTGCATTTCACACTTCTGTACCTCCGGCCTGAAGGTAGAAGTTTGAATAGTCCATGTTGGGGGTGTGTGGGGTCTTTGATGATGGAGGCAGCTCTCCTGTGCGATGGTAGATGCTCTGCAAAGAGGGTTGTGGTGTTCTAGTGATCTTGGTAGCAGTCTTTACCACTCTCTGCAGGCATTTGCGGTCCTTCACAGTAGTGCTACCGTACCACGCCGTGATGCAGCTGATCAGGATAGACTCGATGATGCAGCTGGTCAGGATAGACTCGATGATGCAGCTGGTCAGGATAGACTCGATGATGCAGTCTGAGGATTTTGGGGGACTTCCCAAATTATCTCAGCCTCCTCAGGAAATACAGCCTCTGTTGGGTCTTCTTTAACACCTGTGTGGTGTTCAGTGTCCAGGTGAGGTCATCATTATGAGGATCCTCAGGTACTTAAAGCTGCTCACCCTCTCCACCTCAATGTCCTGGATTAACAGTGGCTGATGAGGTCTCCTCTCCTTCCTCATGAAGTTGTATTGTACAAGTTTTATATAATTTAGTATCAAATTTAGAAAACCAGTGGGCAATAAACTGGAACCAAGCAACTGTTTTGAGCAAAGAATGTTATGGAGGAATCAAAGACAATGCTACTGAAATGCTTCTGGACTTTCTGGGTGCATACTTGTATACCACACCACACATCTTTGCATCATACAGCATAGTTTTAACATTAAACTCAATTTAAATCTAGAAACCTCTGTCCATCTCTTTTGTGTGCCCAGGTCAACCTGTTGGTCCTGGGGAAGAATCTTGGCATCCCAAAGCCCTTTGGCCCCAAGGTAAACGGTCAGTGTGCCCTGGAGAAGGAGATGTCTAGGCTTATGGAGGGGCTGGGGCTACAGTGTCACTTCATTGAAGACTTCACTGCCTACTTCCTGCTGGTGGGAGATGTGCACTGTGGAACCAACGTCTGCAGAATGCCATTTGACTTCAAATGGTGGGACATGAACATATGAAGACATACTCAGCCTCAACAAGCAAATGGTTAATGTTTTATTTTAAATGTGATTGACCTTTGTTTTATTTTTAATGAAGTCAACTCTGTTTAACCATTGAACTGCTGTGATTTACTTTTGTGTACTACATCAGTTTTATGTCCATCAGAGGAATGGCCCGTGTACAAAGTATCATTCATTCAACAAACTATATTGGCTACCAATAGTCAAATTTATTTCCCCATAGTGAAAGATTTAGCAGGAAAATTAAATAGTAAAACTGGTTAAATATGTTTCTTGTTATAATTATTTAATTATTAAAAAATAACTAAACCGTGATTAAAAAAGACAGCTTAAAGACAGAGAAAAAAAGAGATTTCTGTTTCTTTTGCATATAATAAGAGTGTTTAACTAAACGTTGCCAGTGAAACATTGTAATTAGTATTGTTGTAGTTAGTTTCCATAGACCAATATAAACAGGAGGGGGTGATATTCAGTTAATAAAAATAAAGTTATTATTTATCAGAAGTGTCAGTGTTGATTTAACAGTTGTGCTTCTAATTTGACCTTTAATAGCAGCAACTATTGGTGTCACCAGCTGGGGTATTACCCTAACAAAGGCCTATATACAAGCGCAAAATATATTATTCTTTGATATTATTCGCTGACCAGGAACAACAGGAAATTTGAAAAGAAACATTTCACAATGTATTTTTTTTAGATGAGAAAATTGAAAAATCTGCACCTGACGCTGTGGGGGGCTCATCAATTTGTTACTAATTTTTTTTAGATTTAGCCTTTTGAAATTTTCAATCTGTATTTTAAAGCAGGAAATCAGAAAAACTGGGGTCTGGGGCCCCCTAGAGGTCTGTGACCCCCAAAGCCTCAACATCTCACTTCAAGGAATTTATAGTTATTTATAGTTTATAGATTTTTTCCAATTTTTTTCAAAGCTGTTTTTATGAAAAGCTATTTCATAAGCCCTTTACTGTAATATTATGTGATATCATGGCCCAGTAGCCCTTAGACCTAGAAGATAGAAAATCCAAGATGTGAATTGACTTCAATAGCATTCCGTTCTTTTTGTATTGTTGGATAATTGCTTCATTAATTAGGGATGCTACATTTGCAATGACTTGTTTGCACTCAGCACTTAGTGCTGCTCTTCATTTTGGCCAGGACATCCTTGAAAAAGAGATTATGAATCTCAATGGTTTTTTTTCCCTGGAAAAATAAAGGTTAAATAAAATAAATAAATAAAAATAAAAATAAATTTAATGGTCACAAATTGCAATTCTTTATATATTTTAAATATGAAATCCTCTGAACAAAACAAAATGTATGTTAAAATCCTGCATACCTTGTAGGTTTTAAGTTTAACAGTTGCTTGAATGCTGTAGATCAGGGGTGGCCAAACTTTTTCAGCTCGCAACCTACTTTTGAAATGACCAAGGTCTGGGGATCTACCACCGAATATTAATAAAATAATTTTTTTACACAATAAAAAATGGGAAGATGGAAAATGATCTAATTTATCTTAATGTATTAAAATAAAATAAACCAAACCAATCTATTAAGAGGATATATTTTGATAAATGTAGACCTAATCTACATCTACAATGATTTGTCAGCTATTGACTACATTTAGTATTTAAAACAGAGTATTATGGCTTAGATAAAAAGAACATCACTGGGTCTTCTCTTCTATATACATGTATATAATATATTCCAACACTAATTGAGTCAAATTCAGTAAGTTCCATGTAACGCTTGAGGGGAGGTGTTTGTGAGACTC
>JAVQKC010029294.1:0-16608 GCA_036025475.1 Philypnodon macrostomus | reverse complement strand
GCATCACTGCAGAGGCTGCACCGATCCGCCTGTCAATCTCACGCTCCATCCTTCCCTCACTCGTGAACAAGACCCCAAGATACTTGAACTCCTCCACCTGAGGCAGGGGCTCTCCTCCAAAATTAGCATGTAAACAACATAATTACTTCACATATACTTTTCTGTGATAGCAAAATTAACTTATCTCCTTGAAAAGGAGTGGGAAGAATAAAAACTTTATTTAAATTGAATTGATTCCACCCCTTTCTTTCATATACTTAACACACTGCTGCTTCCGCTAAATAATATACATAATAAATAAATAAATAGAGATATCTTTTTAACAGCCTGTCGACAGTAAAATGTTATTTACCCTAAATATTTCAGCCACATTTGTGTTTTGTTATATAATATATTATGGAATACAATAAATGATCAATGAGCAATGCTCCTTTTGACTTTCTAAATCTAACATGTATTTACAGTTATTGGTGTATATTTCAGTGCAAAACTAAAACGCAGGTGAGAGTGGAGGTTAGGTGGATTTATTTACTAAAGTAACTTTTATATATATATATATATATATATATATTAACAAGTTTTTATTCAGACAATAAAAAATAAATTAACGAATTACTTGTGTAAATAAATAAATACATTACATAACTCTTATTGTGAAATATGATCCGTCTCTCCGAAAGTGTAGTGCGTGTCGGTGTCATAGGTGCTCGCTCTTGACACCGGTAAGCCTGTGCCGTGCTCGCCGCTGTGTAAGCAGTAAGAATAAGCAGCTGCTCATTCAAACAAACAACCTGCCATTCAAACAGAGGGGGCGGGTCTGCAGAGAGGCCTGGCATCATGGGAAATGTGGTTTTCCTGCATTTACTCAGGAATAAGATGAGAAACTCAAATGCAACCTTACTCACTTTATTTTAGCATGATTCAGGTTTAGTTTATTAAGTCTATTGTTGTACTGCTCACTCCATGTCTGCGTCCAAACTATGGCCTGGGGCCAAATGCGGCCCACAGAGCAATTCTTATAATATAGACCCTAGATCACTAGCCTGTCTTTGATTTAAAACATTGAGTATTGATATGTTCTGTCAGAGTGTTTCTATTTTAATGGACACAGCTTCTCCAGCAGTAAAGCAGAGCACCCCTCCACTAAAGCAAAGTGCAACACATTGGGGTGTCTCACCCAATCAGATCTGTGCATTCAGACATGCAGGACGAGTTTACAAACACTTGCTTGCTGTGCAGCCAGGTAGGTACACATCACAGCGCACAGAGAGGAGGAAGAACGCGGCTTGCTCAAAGGCTTGCTCAAAAAGGAAAGCGGACATTAAAATGGGTCTTTTAACCAGATTGGACTGATAATTTTACGTAGTTGTGCATTTTACCAGAGGGCAGATCTAGACCCATGTATCGCTATTGTCAAAAGAAGAAACTTCATGGGACTTTTTTTTTAAACAAAAACTGAAGCTATTCAGTATATATGCACTTCTTCCCAGCCCCAGCTTCAAACCTCTCCCATCACCTCCATTGCATTTTCCGGTCACAGCATTCCCCTCTCTCCTTCCGTTACTAACTTGGGGGTTAAATTGGACCCTCAGCTCAATTTTGATAAACACATAAATCATATCTGCAAAACCTCCTTTTTTCACCTCTGAAACATTGCTAAACTGCAGAGAAGCTCGTCCATACTTTTATCTCCTCCAGGCTGGACTACTGTAACACTCTCCTCATTTCAATTCCTGGCAGGAGCATCCAAAAGCTCCAGTACATCCAAAACAGTGCTGCCAGGATCCTGATGAGGAGGTGGAAATATGAGCACATCACTCCCATCCTCCGCACTCTTACTGGCTCCCCGTACATTTCCGTATACAATACAAGGTCCTTCTTCACACCCATCACTGTCTGCACGGTGAGGCCCCCACCTACCTCACAGAACTCCTCACTCCACACACCAGCACCAGAACCTGGTCAAGCCAGATGCACCGTCTGCTCCCTCCCAGGGCAAGGCTGAAAACCATGGGCGACAGGGCCTTTGAGTCGCCTGCTCCCCGTCTGTGGAATGCCCTCCCCGACCACCTCAGGGCTCCACAGACAGTGGATACTTTTAAGAAAGACTTAAGACTTTTCTCTTTAGAGAAGCATATTTTTAGCACAACCTCTCAGGTTGGACACAGACTTGACTTTTTAACTGTGTGTATTTTTCTTTCTCTGTTAGCACTTTGAAATTTAGCTTTAAATGTAAAGTGCACTATAAATAAAAGTAACTATTATTATTATTACTTTGTTATAAACACCTCTCACCAAACATACCCTCTGGAAGCAGCAGTGAATGCACAGAAAAAAAGCCAGTTTATTAACTGCCCAACAATGTGCATATTTATTCAGTATTATGGTTCTAGCTCTGACACCATTCAAGCCCTGATTTACTGTTAATATAAATGTTGTTGGAAGGGTTTATTTCACTTTTTTGATTTGTCTGGATGTTTGTGAAGAATGTTTTGTCAAATTTGTTAAATTTCCTTAAAAGTACATTCTTCTTTCAGTCCATAGGGGGCGCTATAGAGGTAACTGCCATCATATCAGTCAGATGTGTTTAGGGCCGGGGGGTCATTAGGTATTTCAGGTTTGAGCCTAATCGGGCAAAGTATGTGCAAGTTAGAGGCTGTCAAATATACCTGACCTCCCAAATTCAATTCAAAATGGCCGACTTCCTGTTCGTTTTAGGGTGGGATTAATATGATGGCAGTTACCTCTATAGCGCCCCCTATAGACTGAAAGAAGAATGCAGTTTTAGGGAATTTTCAAAATTTGGCAAAAACATTCTTCCCAAACATCCAGACAAATCAAAAAAGTCAAATAGACCCTTCCCATGTTTGTCATGGTTTGGGGGCGAGGCCTCTTAATTGCTCGTTAACATTATTAAAACCCTTAGAAATCAAACAATGTCTGATTAAGGCAGACATATGGGGCAGACGTATGGGGCAGACGTATGGGGCCGTTTCGCCGATATACACCTTGCTGTCGGGGACGACAGCACAGGCCTAGTTATTGAGTGTGCCTGTATTTTAAATGTTAATGATGTGTGCATGTTTAGGACCCTCTCCTCGGTCTACTGGACGGCAGAGACGACCTGGACAAAGAGGATGGTAAACCTGAACCAGAGGCCGTCTACGAAACCAACTGTCACTGGGAGAGCTGCAACAAGGAGTTTGACACCCAGGACCAGCTGGTTCATGTACGTAACCAATTCTGATATTCTATTGTAGAAGTAATCAAGTCATATAAACTCAGAGGTGGGTAAAGTCTGCCTACAACCTGAGAGGCAAAGCTATGTTACATAAGCCATATGCACCACCACAATAAAACGCAATGACTTTATGGAATGGACTAAGTGATGATTTAAAGATATGCAGTAATATCATACAGTTTAAGAAAACGCAAAAGAAATCATTATTAGATAAATATAAAAAAAGAAAATAATTATATCAGCGAAACGACGATTCACGTCGGTGTTCGTCCGAACAGATCCTAGCTGTGAACGCGATAACTCAAAAGCGAATTGCCGGATCAGTTTCAACATTTGCACACAGGTGCATACCATAAAGACACCAACAAACATCCAGACAAATCAAAAAAGTCAAATAGACCCTTCCCATGTTTGTCATGGTTTGGGGGCGGGGCCTCTTAATTGCTCGTTAATAATATTAAAACCCTTAGAAATCACACAATGTCTGATTAAGGTGCCCGTTAGTGACAGTTGTGGCAGACGTATGGGGCAGACGTATGGGGCAAATGTATGGGGCAAACGTATGGGGCCGTTTCGCCGATATACACCTTGCTGTCTGGGACGAGAGCACAGGCCTAGTTTGTACTTGCTGTCTATGAAAATACATGCAGACAACAGTGTTTTGAGTTTTGCTGTGTAATGTGTTGTGTTAGTTCTAACAACAAAGTCAACTTTATGACAACAAAGTGAACATTTGACTCAAAAGTGAATTTGGTCTCAGTTTTGATCTCAGTGTGTGGTATTTTGTGAAACGGGTCTAATGTTTCAGGAAATGTGTCTTAGCAATTGGAAAAAACTGTAATAAAAAACCCTGTAAAAGGGTTTAAGTTGGACATATGTCAAGATATGTCATTCTGTAGTTGACAGGCGTATTATTATGACTAGACACTTCTGTGAGGAATAAAATGAATGATATAGACCTACCTGGACATCTACACTACACACCACAGCAATGGTCAAACTATCAGCTGTCTGATTGCAAAAACAGTGTCTTGAGCACAGTTAATGTATTTATTTGATTTAAAGAACTCTTAAATTAAGCATTCCTCCATTGTGCAATAGTAATACAATGCTCTTCACTTTATCAGATCTACCTGTCTATCCTGGTAAAAAAAAAAAGTATTTTCCCACAATGCTGTTCTGTCTCTGTTTTAGCACACTCTAAAGATTGAGATAGTTTGGTCATGACAACACTCCAGTGCAGAAGTCCACATCCCGCCTGAGAGAAGTGAGATCCCCAGATCCAGTGACATGGCTCAGAGTTAGCTGCAGCACAAGGGGACTTTGAGGGCTGTGGGGGTGTGCTTCACTCAAGACTACACTCTTGGTGCTTGTGGAGCCCACCATAATTGATGAATGGTGTGGTCCACATTAAGTGACATGCACCGTTGGCTGTAAGTGGGTGCGATGATTGGGGGGTGATTCTTTTGAAGATACTGTCTCTGTAAAAGACACCGGGCTGCGGTTTGGTCGCCGGCTCCCAGCACACACAAATAATCAGCGGGCTTTGGGGGAGGTGGCTGTATTATTCCTGCTACAACGCAGACTTAACCAGAATCAGATCTGACCCTCTCCACTTCTGCTCTATTGGATCAAGTGGTAATCCGGGTTCTTACCACATGAATGGGGGTCCCAGAGAGGCCCGCGCTCACTCTTGTCTTAAGTGTCCGATGTCACTCCGATCCATGTGCCGTCGTGTCAGTTATGATGGCCGTGGTTCTCGTGTGAAGGGGCTTAACAGAGAGACAGACAAGAGAGAAGATTAAAAACATGGCTCAGATGTAGGAGTACTATTTGAAATGGATCTTCTACTGCCATCTCATCTTCACAGATCCAAAAGTCCACACATCCTTCTCCAGGATTGACCCTCACCACCACTTCAAAATATCCCTAACGTTTAACATCAGGAAGACTCAACTTTAAAACACAAAAGGGACGTTAAGTGAAGCCATAAGAACAGACAAGGCTAGTTTAGGAAAGCTAACACTGTTGGTTTTCAATATTTACTAAATGTTATATATGTCTTGTCTCCTCATTGATCTTTTTAAGGTTAAGGTATACATTATTGTCCCTGGAAATCTGTCCACTGGCAGCCTGTCAGAAGAAGTAGGCACCGGGGGGACCCATCTCCAGATCTTGAGCCAGGATCTCAATCAGAATTGCGCTGGAGGATTTACTTATTGTGCATCTTTTAGGTTATGCTTCCTGTTGTCTAGTTCCTAGATTGGAGCTTTTTAGCAACTATTGGCCTTCTCTGGTCAATAGTCAGTCAGTCAAAATTCAGTCATGGGAAGCTTAGTGTTACAAATCAAGACCCATGTGACAAATTCCAAAAGAGCGAATGCAATGGCAATATTACTTATTAGTATATGCATATGGTATAATTTAGCTAGAGTAAAAAATGCCAGTATAGACACTTTCAAGGTTTGTGAACAGAATGTTCTAAATTCCTGATTGGAGGAAACTCAAGGCTAGACCGTAATAGATTAGTAATGAAATATTGAAGATGGTTTTGACAAATGACAACCACTTTGCTACATGTAGGTAATGTCAGATTTTTTATGTACCCGTTAGTTGATTTTTAGGTTTTACTGGACAAGTCATGACCACAATCGTTTTTCGTTGTATGCTCATAATTATTCTATCCCTCACCACAAAGCCTGCTTTTTTATAAAGTTAACTCACTCCAGTGAACATCCCATATGACAAACATTTTAAAGGGTGACAACAGCTGAGCCGCTTGTGCAGAGCTGAATTATTTAATTATCTGATAAAAATGCACAGTGTTTGCAGTAACAGACCATGTTTTTACAGTAAGCAGTGACTAACAAACCGAAGCACCTCAAAACAACAGCGAGACACATGCTGTTTACATCATAGCAACAGAAAGCCCTGGTCTCAGACAAACATATAATTCATAAGACACTAAATAGCAGAGAAAATATCCGGCCTGTTTCCCATTTATTTGTGGATAAACCAGAGAAAGTGTGGCAAGGGATATGTCTATTATAGCAGCTTTGACGGTTTCCACCAACAATAATAATAGAAGAGGAGTAAACAGGAAGAAAAGGTTTTTGTAGTGGTGAGTTGGTTCACATTTACCAGCATGTCTGTATGAGGGTGGGAGTGTGAAGGCCAAATATATCCCTCTGCTCTACTCCACGCTGCACTGTCTGCTGCTGCTAACACTCTATGGGTAAAACAGGAGAGGGTGTTGGTCAAAACAGAAGATGCAATTAATCTGCATTAATTGATCAATGACGCGTACCTTTTATTGGATTAGTCACATGCGCATTAACATTGACAGCCTAGTTATGATATTCCTGATATGATATTCCTGGTGTTGTCTTGATATATCGATATCAGTAGTTTCCCTCTTCCTCTCGCACAGATGTTTTCAAAAGAGCCAAACCCAGAACACCCAGTGGACTCACACACGCGACCTTGAGCTAACAAGGGATGCAGGCGCGGCCTTTGGGGCTTTTCCGATGACTGCTCCCTCCAGACACATCGTGGGGGGAAGATGCTCTTGTGGTGGGCTTGCCGTTCGGAGAGCGTCACGGTCCGGCTCCCGCGCAGTGGAAACAAGGGGCCCCGGGTGCCACTGAGGGCCCCCTGATCTTCTGTGACGCCCGCAGCCTTCAATCTCCATGTGAAATGAGAGACAGGCCATCGGTGCGCCGGAGAGGGCCTCTGATTTGTTCTGCGGTCTTTTTGAACACAGAAAAGAGCAGCGCGTAGACATGACTGGAGCACGGCAATGGGATGAAGATGTGCAGCAGCTCAGTCTTTATTTTGGCCCCACTGTGGAAGTGATAAGACTGTATTATGACATGCAATGAATCCACAATTTTAGACCTCAAACATTGTCTGTCAAAACTAGTACAACGGATACATGGATAATATAAAACTCAAATGTCAAACGTATATTCAGACTATTTGGGGTGGAATGCATGTCATAAAAAAAGTGAAAGTATATGATGAATAGGGGTGGGCGATATGGTGATAAAAAAAACTCATATGAAATTATGACAATCTGTCAATGGTCAATAAAAAGGAACATAAATAGTATTAAGTATTATGATGAACATTGGATTTGTTTATAATGTTTTATGATGACACAGAGCTGTAGTCTAAATCTAAATCGTGTTCTAGGCTTAATAAGATTATATTTTGACCATATTGGCCCACCCCTAAGCGTGTATTTTGTCATGCAATGAATCTAGCTCACCATTTTAGACCTCTAACATTGTCTGTCAAAACGCATACATGGATAATATCAAACTCAAATGTCAAACGTATATTCAGACTATTTGGGGTGGAATGCATGTCATATAAAAAGTGATCAAAGTATATGTAGAATGCGGTCCATAACAGTACAATGTGTTTTAGTTTGTGCATGGTTTGTGAGCACAGAAGAAGACGACAGATTGTGGTGACTTTGAAGTGCGCTTGGACCGGGTCTTAGAATAGATACTAGGTGGAAAAAGCCTGTTATATGGGACAAAAGTCTGTGTGCTAACCACTACAGTAGAATAGACTATTTGGTGCTATCGTTCTCAAATGGCTTGTTCATGTGTGCAGACTATCGCCCCGTCAATCACTGAGGGGGTGATGAAGTAGAAAAAGAGTTGTGCTCCAATAAGCCCGAGCGATGGAGACAACTGACACGCCTTAAAAAGAGAAACAAAACAGCCCGGACCACATCTAAATCCTGATGTATTCTGTGTGCCACCAATATGCTCCCCATATGTTCCACTTTACATTTTTAAGAGTTTGAGTATGTATCTATTTATCCTGCAAATACTCTGAGCTGACAGACCATCACAAAGCACCAGTTTGATTACAGGCTTTATCAATATCATACAGTTTAGAAAATGAGACCAGATCGGACCTGACAGCAAAGGGCAGAGGCTGAGGTAGAGTAGGTCTGGGTTGGCAGTTGTATGTTGTGTCAGTTGCACTTTACTTTACAGAACAGTAATAATATAGTAATTATGCTTAATTACTAAATCATTTAACTACCCATGTAATGTAATTGCATGGTGACTAGATAGGATAACCAAGCAATTGTGGGTAAAGTATGGTTAGGATTAGAAGTAAGGGTTGATAATTACACAATAACTTTTTTATTAAAACAGTATTACCATGTACCATGTTATTGTCATTTCACAAGACAAGTGCCACCTTACATGAAGGCACTATATACTGTTTAGGTTTGGGCTTTATTTCAAGCCATATAGGAAACTGGACATGTGCTGTCATCCCCGACAGCAAGGTGTATATCGGCAAAACGGCCCCATACGTCTGCCACAACTGGCACCAACGGGCACCTTAATCAGACATTGTGTGATTTCTAAGGGTTTAATATTGTTAACGAACAATTAAGAGGCCCCGCCCCCAAACCATGACAAACACGGGTCTATTTGAGTTTTTTTATTTGTCTGGATGTTTGTGAAGAATGTTTTTGCCAAATTTAGTAAAATTCCCTTAAACTACATTCTTCTTTCAGTCTATAGGGGGCGCTATAGAGGTAACTGCCATCATATTAGTCAGATGTGTTCGGGGCCGGGGGGAATTAGGTATTTCAGGTTTGCGCCTAATCGGGAAAAGTATGTGCACGTTAGAGGCTGTCAAATATACCTGACCTCCCAAATTCAATCCAAAATGGCCGACTTCCTGTTTGTTGTAGGGTGGGGTCATAGTAATATTTTATGTTGGGTACACTGTGGAGAATCACTGTACCAAGTAAGTGTGTTCAGAGTCCCATAGGGGTCATTAACATGGGGGCGCTATAGAGGCATCCATAGCTGGTTTGAAGAATAGTGTGCATGAATTTCGGTGTGCAAAAAATGTGAAATCATTGTCATAAGGTTTACTAAACATTGCGTTTCAATTAGGGCTGCACAATTACTGGCAATAGAATTGAAACCAATTTGAACGGTCACAATTAGCAAATTCCAAAAGCTGCATTTTTTTTAGGCAAAATAAAATTAATACAATTAAATTAAATAAACAGTATATATGTAAAAAACCTGCTTACCTTGTAGGTTTAACTTCTACAAACATGTTCTGAAAGGCATGTGATTTTTGTGGAGGTTTAACAGTTAATATTTTAGTCTTCTTTAAAGTGTTTTGAAAGGTTATTATGTACTGTAAACATAATATTGGTTTTAAAACAATGGCACAAGTCATTTTTGTCAATTTGTCATCAATTTTTTCAAAATTGTGCAGCTCTAGTGTCTAGTTCCCTAACCCTAAACCATCGCTTGGAAATGAAGTGATTGGTTGGTTTGATTGATCCAGCTTCTGTATTATTGCCATACCTTGATAGAAAACTAACCAGCTTTGTACCAACAACTCCCAGAAGTTACCTCACTACCTAACCCAGCTTTGTAGTACAGGGCCCTGGTTAGTTCTAAGATCTGGTTCAGTCCTGGTTCCGGCCTGGTTCAGGCCTGGTTCAGTTCTGGTTCAGGCCTGGTTCAAGCCTAGTTCAGGCCTAGTTCCGTCCTGGTTACTTCCCTGATCCAAATCTTATGAATGCACTATAAAGAGGCAGTCATTTCTCCCTTGTGGGTGGAAATCCCGCTGATAGAGAGATAAGCTTTTTACTTAATGTAAAAATGTTCTCTAAATGTCCTGACAGACATACATGAGAGAACTTGTGAAATACAGTCCTGCCCTAATGTTTTTTAAAAGTGAAAATAGAATAATAGCTTCTGGAATCTAGTCAGTCTAGTTGCCCCGGGACATAACATAATCACACATGTTCAAATCTAAAGACCTTTCATGTAGGCAACTTACTTCCTGCTGAATTCTGTCCTGTTGAGCAATAATAGCTTCGTCGTATGCAAGGCAGTTGACCCCTGTAAGACAGAATGACACGGGTTGAGCACATTAAGACACAGGTATTTCACAAATATCTCAAAATTATCATTGCAATATCCATATTGCAATAATCTAAATACATTGCAATAACGGTCAGGTCTTTAAGTAGAACTAAATTTACACTTAAGAGTATGTTCTTCCTATTAAGAGTCTTGAATGAAATTGTGATGTTAAAGTTATGATTTTCTTAATTTAGTCCTACTTTGGTCTCGATTTTGAAGTAAACGAACAGAAATAACATGCATCAAAATATCAACATAAGGGTGGGCGATGTGGCGATAAAAGAGCAACACATCACAGCACATACTAGGCTGAGTATGTGCTGTGATGTTAGGGGTTCAAATTCAGAGGTATTGACATGGCTTTTCTGTACAAATTCTTTGAGACTAAGAATTGAAAGCAGCTAAATATTGCATAACCAATAATCTGAAGCAAGTACTTTCAAATCCTAACTTAGACAAGACAAGCCACGTGAGGGTTTCAGGTTTCAGTTTATTTGTCATATACACATTCAACACAGGGTCAAAAAAATGCCATGAAATGCTTTGGATCGGAAGAACCGTTAGACTCGCTAAGATACTCATGAAGTACTAGTAGCATGTAATAATAGTACATGGTAAGAAAAAAAGTGTGCAAAAAAAAAAAAAAGAGTTAAGTAACAATATAATAAACATATAATAAAAAGTACAATAAGCGACCTGTGCTCAACAATTATAGGGCCCAAAAATATAATAATGATGATGAGAATAAGCAAAAGATATTGAAAAAACATGCAAACTGCAGCTTTGACAGTGTTTTACATAACACACAGCATTTAGACCGGATTTTGACTGGATTAAGTTTTTTCTTAGTTATTTAGACTTCATTTAGAACCTGATACCAGATTTAGACCTAGTTTATCTCAAATTTAAACCTATACAACAAAGCAAGTTGGACATAGCCAGGCTTTATTTGAGTGAGCTGGCTTCTCAAAGCTCAGCGATAACTAGCATCACATGTGGATGATAGTTGGGATGTTAAACTTGGATAAACTGATGTTGATGTGATTAATACGGACAAGTGCTGGGAATCACAGGGTTGTAGGGTCACGATTCTGTATGCGCTACAACGCTCACAATACACTGATACTGCAAAATATATATATATATATATATATATATATATATAGCTCTATATATAGCTCTATATTACAACATATTGTACATAATGTCTCATTGTTTTTTAACTAAGACCACATTTAAACTGTATACCAATGATTCTTTTTTATTTATACAATTTCATAATTACAACAGTGAATACTTCAACTGTATCTCACAAAGTCTACTTTCTCAAAATAACAAAAACTAAATTTAAGTACAGCTAGGTTATGATTGATTCCATTATAGTGATACAGTATCAACAACAAAAAAATAATAGTTTGTCCCAGTTAATATGGACAGTGCCATATTTAGGCTCCTTGTCTCAAGTATTAAATACCTGAAAAAAACACTTGTCTCATTTCTCTATAGTCCATGTGCCAATTGTCTCTACTTCAACCCAAATCGAAAGCAGTGTTGCTGCATTTATTTGTCAGTTGTTTTTACGCGGTACATTGCCATCACATTAAAAAACATAAGATTTGGCTTCTTTCTTTGTAACTTGGTAAATCCGAATGAACCATTATTTGTTCATCTCTGTGTCCCCAGTTCTTTGGTCAACAAATGGTCACCCTATATTCGCCAGCAAAACGTTTAAATAAATAACCATGCGTCATTACTGTTACTAGGAACTAAAATTATAATTACTAAACCGTAACATATTGCTGTCTTGTTGCTCATTTATTAAAAGAACCCTAGTGACCGGTATAATCACCTCGACAACAAGTTAAGGCTAGCGTCAGTCTGCAGCTAAACTTTGCTAGCAGGAACAAAACAAACCAATTCTGCGCACAAATGTCATATTTAGCATTTAATTAACGTACCATTGTGTAGTTTTGTAAAAGCACATATCAATTTAATAACCCTTCAGTTCGTTACGCGTGCCACTGTCACCTATCGCTGTGGTTTTATTAACAAAATTGACGTTTTTGTTTCTTTGTGTAGCATTGTTGCGTTAGCCCCCAAAATGCTGTGGCGGCTCGTCGCTGCATGTCACGCACGAAATCGGCGTATGGGAGGATTTTTAAGGTTTGTCAGGGATATGGGTTAGTGTGCAGGAACATGTGCGCGATGATTTGATTAATAATATGTGTAAGAACAGTTTGTCTCACCCTCCACCTCCCCCTGTGATGATTCTTGCTGCTCCTCCGCCATCTTAGCTCGACAGATCTGTTTCCTACACCAACATCACGTCACTCGTTACATACTTCCGGATAGACACTAATTAAATGCTCTAAACCTGTCAGTTGGCCCACATTGTCGTTTAAATGAATGCAACTATATACGTCTTTAAATAGTGTATTAAAATTAAGAATATACCCGTATTAAATACTATAGAAATAACTGCTTTAAATTGATTTATTAAGCCATAAATATGAATTTATCTTTCTTTGGCTGGCTCTAAACCTTAGCATTAGAAGTTATCCCCTTTTGACAGGTTACCATTGGCCATCTGTAGATCAATATGCCGATATCAGTAAAAAATAAAATAAATAATGGGCCAATATATCATTCTTAATTATAATAACATAAATGTAGAACACTCAACCCCAAAAACTAAACATTAACATTGTGTATTTATTTATTATAGAAACATCGTTGGGCACCCCCTTTATAAGTGATCTTTGACCTGAGGAACTAGACTCTTATTTACATTAGTAATGGCCGCACACACAGTCATGACATCATCTAATAAGTTTGCATACAACGCTGGGATAACTTTTTCTAATAAGCTAAATTCCCTCCACCAGCCAATGACCCTCTTCACGTGGCTCCAAACGTGCCCAAAATGTCTTACAAAATTACTATTTTTCACATTTTTTCCATTGATGAAGTCTGGCGTATGGAGTGTCGCGCCGATCCGATCCACTATATCTCGTATCGGGAATGTCCTGTTAGCCAAAATCTCATCTAGCGGCTCCAAATCACGCAAAAATCCAGATTCTCTTGCCATTCTTCTGTCTGAAAAGTATTTGTGAAATCCTGATGACAAAAACGAAACTGCCCCGTGTGGTGTGACGCCTATCAAATATTTAACTCCTCTGTTGCTCGACCAATCATTTGGCGTTGTTTCGCTGGCCACGACAAATTCAGTACAATCCACGATACAGCGACATCTTTCAAATTCCCTTTGGAAAATTTCGGGCCTGTTTTTAAGTACGGCTTCAGCGCTTGGCCAGGCAATAAGTGGTCTTAGTACAACAGCCATTGCCGGTATCCACGTTTGGCAGATATCGGTAACGTCGCTTGTTGGTATTTGAAATCGATACGCCAAGTCGGTGTCCCATAGGCCCAGTTTTAACTTCATCAGAACAACTAGAAGGTGGTCCTGCAATGTAAGTTCTTGGTGGATTCTTGAAACATTTGAAGAGATTTGCGCGACCAGCCAATCGAATACGACCGAGTGCAGTCCGGTGAGAAAGCGTAATTGTTGGTCGTCCCATTTCAAAGAGCTGTAGTTAACCCTGGGGAGGCGTAGAGTATCTTTGAGGGCCTGGTGCTCAGTCCACAGCGAAGCAAAAGCCAGCTGCAGATTGGTGTGCTCATTGTAAAGTTGTCCATGGCGCAGTTTCAAGCCGTCATAGTCAGCCAGTTCCCCCTCAATGTCCGCTCCATCTTGGATAAAAAAAAAAAAGAATAGAAAAGAGAGATTAGCAAGGAACGCTGATTAAAAGTGCAAAGTTTCTTAAAACGAGAAAAAATTCAAGTTAAAATGGACTATCTGACCCTGTTATATGATGTAAAGTAGGTCGTCGGTCGTCTGTGGAGGCCAGAGGAGGGACTAAAGTAAAACTCCACTACTATTGGTCAAAGTGGTAACCCACAAAGTTTGATCTGATGTTGCTGTAGAGGCCAGGGGAGGGACTAAAATAAAATACTAATGACAATTTACCTAGTTTACATCATAGATAAAGCTTTTTTCTCTCCTAACATTTTATATTTTGGAAGCTTTAAACAAGTTAAAATGAAGATGTGTGATGTCTGCTACCATCTCGGAAAATATTTGACTTCCAAGTATGATTTTATTGGACAAAACCAGGAATAACCCATTTTCAAACCAAGAAATACCACCAGAAAATTACCACTGTGCCATTAATAATTAGTAATAATGGCTTTAATTGATATGTTTTTGATTTATATGGCGTCTTTCAGGGTTAACAAAATTATTCACGTTGAGGTGGTAGTGGAAGACAAACTCAATAGTTTAGATTTAGCTTAGCCAGTACCTATGTATTTTGCAGTTGAACACTGGTACATTTTTCCCAAACTATTACCTGGCTCTAAGATGAAACACGTTGGGTCATGTCCACCCACAGTTGTACAGTACCTGGTAAGGGCTGGATGCTGCTTTCTGGTCCAGCCAAATCTGTGGAAGTGAGATTTCGTTCTGTAGTAGCTAATGGCTCTGTTCTCTTCCTTTTTATGGTGGATCTGAGAGGCCAAAACAAAACCACGTACAGTCAGTCAGGGTGAAGGACACAGAAACGAGACAATAAATAATAAAGTTACCTCTGCTTCTTCACTTTGGGACTTTTAGTTATTTTGGTGTTTTTAAAAATAGAAGGCACAAAATCAGGGTCCGTGTAGTCCAGTGAGACCTGACCTGCAACAATAAATAATATGAAAATATTACTTATTACAGTCAGACTCAAACATTGTTAACACATTATTATACTATATGTTTCTATAGTGTCTTGAAGCTTGATACTTCACCCATAAATGTGATTCAAATAGGCTGCCACATCTCAGTTGGTCTACCCCAGGGCAGCTGTGACTTAATAACTGGTGATTGACTGACTCCTACCTGAGATGATGTGTTCTTCTACAGTTATTAGTATATTAATGTCCCTCTCCATACCTGAGATGAAGTGAGCGCTGCAGACCAGGGCATTCCTCGTCTTGTCTTCGGTCCAGTGGGAGCAGTTCATCGCCTCCAGCCACAGCCGTCTGCGGTGGCTCTGGAACGGCCGTGGACCGCGGGGGATCCGGAAGAAGCGCACTCCAGTGTAGTTTCCACAACCAGGCACACAGCAGCGCATTGTCACGAGATGTGGTGCAGAATAAATGCAAACTCTTTACTGTTGTAAGTGAGACAGCGCGGTAGAAGAGAAACACGCCGCCATACTTGTCAAACACACTCTTCTTTGTGTTTAAGGTGGGTCGCAACCGACGTGTTAGTCATACCGCCACCTACTGTACCGGAGTGTAGGTATAGTAGCAAGAACTGGATGCTGGTACTATGGATGTTTTTGGGAACTCTTTAGAACTGTTGTTGATGAAGATAGGACCTTGTTAACTGTAACTGACACCACCGTTGGCAAAACTTGTTTTTCCTCAACTCGTAAAAATAACAAAATTATTCTGTCCTGTGTCAACAATATATTATTTCTGTACCTTCTTTATTGGAAAAACTTTGTCCCTGATTTCCACTGGAAAAAGGTCTGGACGTTTCATCAGAAACTTTTGATAAATAACAAAATGAGAGATGTTTCTTTTAAACTGTTTGTGACAGAGCTATCGTCCGTCTTGGACTATAGGCAGCGCCTTCATTCATGACACGTAGACACACATGCGCACACACACACACTCATTTCACACTAATTTCCCCGTCTCCCCACCGATCCATTCATTTAATAGGACGCGCTGCTAAAACCTCTTCTCCCATTCTCCCACAGTCCTAATCCACCCAGGGGTGCACACTGGGGGGTGTTTGGAAACCCACTCATACATGGTCATACATAGTACCCGTACTAGCGCTTAGCCTCCCTGGTCGGCGCCCGCGCATTGTCCGTGACTCGGCCAAACCAGGCTAGTATTTCTGGGGTGTTTTAAAAGGCGCTGTTCGCGCCAGAGTAAGGGTCAGGTGACCAATGCACGATATAAATGTTTTAAGTAAGCTTATGATTTTTTGAAAGCGCGGGCATCGGCGACCAGACCCCCAGGCACAGAATCTCGCTCTTGGGACATGGAATGTCACCTCACTGGGGGGGAAGGAGCCTGAGCTTGTGCGGGAGGTTGAGAGGTACCGGCTAGAGATAGTCGGGCTCACGTCTACGCATAGCTTGGGCTCTGGAACCCAGCTCCTTGAGAAGGGCTGGACTCTTTTCTACTCTGGAGTTGCCCACGGTGAGAGGCGGCGGGCTTGTGTGGGCTTGCTTATAGCTCCCCAGCTCAGCCCCCGTGTGTTGGAGTTCTCCCCGGTGAATGAGAGGGTCGCCTCCCTACGCCTCCGGATTGGTGGGAGGTCTCTCACTATTGTTTCGGCCTACGGGCCAAACAGTGGTGCAGAGTACCCGGCCT
>JAVQKC010029272.1:0-11453 GCA_036025475.1 Philypnodon macrostomus | reverse complement strand
CACACACACACATATACACACACATAAACACTCACACATATACACACACACAAACACACACACACACACACGCAATCACACCCACACACACACATATACACACACACACATATACACACACACGCAATCACACACACACACACACACGCAATCACACACACACACACACACGCAATCACACACACACACACACGCAATCACACCCACACACACACATATACACACACACACATATACACACACATAAACCCTCACACATATACACACACACACACAACCAAAACAAAGAATCTGGTCAATAGTTGCGTACATGATCTTTTGTGTATTTTCTATTCTGGGGGTGGCCACAGTCAATGATGACTCACTGGCCACTTCATTAGGTTTACTCCGTACAGTTCCACCCAGTGTGGACCCACCTGCTTCAGAGAGACCTTTGCAGAGTCATTTGCCATCCGCATTTTCTAAATAAATTAGAATACCTAATAAATTGGCCAATGACTGTGGCAAACCCCCAAGCTCACACATCATGCCATAGTGCCGATGTGTCTACCTTATAAAGTGGCCAGCTCGTGTATTTATTTAGCCATTGCCTTATATGGTTAAAGACACAATGTGTATGTTTTGATCCCAGGCTCATGCATCGAGCGAGAGGCAGAAGAGAAGGGGCTTCAGTGTGTCCTCATTACAATGCAACAGCAGGCTGCAGCTGCACACGGCCCACACGGGTGAAGCAGGAATGATGAAACCAGGGCTAAAAATAACCTCCTCCCAGGATCCCCCTCCATGGTCTGTAAACATTCAGACAGACAGAGCCAGGCACTGCAGTATTCTCTCCTCACTCAAAACAATCGAACAATGTTTGGTTTGGCACGGTTCACGTCAACAGGGCTGCTGCTATACAATTAGATCCATCTGTCTAAAGAACACAGAGAGTAAAGTAATGACAGAACAGAAAGAACTGGATTTTTGTCACAGAATTGCCACTCGCTGGATTTTTTTTCACTCATACAATAAAGCTTGGTTTGGCACGGTTCACGTCAACAGAGCTGCTGCTATACAATTAGATCCATCTGTCTGAAAAATCACCTTGATAGTTCGCCACAGAAGATAATATGCCTCTTAATATGCAGAGATTCACAAGTGGATTTGACAAAGCTTTTCTCAATACCATTTCTAATGCAATATCTGCTACTTATCATGGCTTGGGGCTGGCACATTACCGGTTGTGTGTATAGGATGTTGGATGGTTACACATAATCAGTTTTGGGTGAGCGTTTGCTATATAATTTTGGACCAAAAACAGGGGGTCTGGTCCCTTGCTCACGGCGACAGACCAGTCAGGAGCCGTTTGTGTTTCGTTGGCCTTTCAGATCTCTGACGACCGCCATCGCTCGGACGTCCTGCTTCGGTAAACTCCGCCCTTCTAATCGAATGCAATCAACGAGAGATCAGACTAACATCTTTGTATAGAATAGAAAAAGAGTTAGTGGCGGATGGCCAGGCTATCAAAGTGGCACAGAACTAACAAGACTATATGACAACGATGTAGTGTATCATTAGTCATTCATCCTAGCAACTATGGGCCTTAGGTGGGGCAATGGTGAATGAATGTAAAAGATTGTCTGTCCGTATGTTTCGACTGATTGGCCATTGTCCAGAGAGCAGCTAATAGTTGCTCCAGTCATCCCCAACAAGAAAAGTCAAATACAGTCTTTGCATTTCAGCATTTTCTCCCTGTTTTAGCCCAAGGTGGAGCTCTGACTGCTTCCTTTGTGATGTTTATTGGGTTGCCATGGTGAATCAATTGATCACCTGTGATGCATGCGCCCAGGTGCCCGCTCTTATCGATCCCTGTATCGATACAACATTAGCATTCACAGGAGGAGGCCACTGCACTGCTTATGCCACAATAATAAAGACACATCTGGCTTTGTGCATTGCATTTCTTCCCCTCCGAGGATTCCCTTTAGATGACTTGAGACGGCTGTGGCACGTGTAGCCAGGCCAGTCACGTGGATGTATGTTATTGTACAGAAGTTATTTACATATATGTTACGTCAGAAGGCACAGAACAGAAAAGCAACGATTACTAAAATGCACAGAAATGGATTTAGTCTGTATGTGTCATCTTTGTGGTACGGTGGCAGTGGTTAGCACTCTTGCCTCACCGTACGAAGGTCCAGGCTTCGATTCCCAGGCCGGGCAGTCGGGGTCCTTCTGTGTGGAGTTTGCATGTTCTCCCCGTGACTGCGTAGGTTTCCTCCTCCCCTACCACTAAAACATGTACAATAGAATAGAAGATAATGAATTTCAGTGGGGCTCTCCTGGTTAAATAAAGGTACTTATTCTCATCTCAGCAACTATGGGCCTTAGGTGGGGTATACTAACCTCACATTCAATATAGGCCATTTAGATTCATCAATTCTTGTATGTAGAAAGCTGGAGAGAACCCACAGTAACACAAGGAGGACATGCAGACTCCACTCAACATGATGGTGATCAAATCATTCATTTTCAGAGTCAAGAGCAGTAACAACTCTGCTTGATAGAGTGGAGTCTGCAGGTCCTCCCTGTGTTACTGTGGGTTCTCTCCTGGTCCTCCCACCATAGACCATTGACAAAATGCCACCAATGAATGAATGAGAGTCCAGAGTTATCTATCAGCGCGTTCCCCCCATCTAAGGCCCATAGTTGCGGGGATAGGCTCCAGCCAGCCGTGACAGCTAATGCATCCTCTTACCCAAGACAATATGTATGTCAATTGATTTATCCATAAAACATAGATGAAAATTCCAAATAATCTTCCCATGTTGCCCCATATCAAACAAGGCTTTAGAGATTAACAGGAAAGACTCTGTTACAAACACTGACACTTTTCGATGAAGACGTATTTTTCTTTGGTCTGTGCGGGCAACAACAATAGCTTGATACCCAGGACAGAGCATGCATAGATCATAGTGAAACTGAGGGAGACGGGTTTCCATGGCAATACAGCCTTTTCAGTGCGACATCATCACGTCAGAGTTGAAGTCTTCGATGTAGGGACTGGGTGTGTGATACAATCAAAATTAAATATGCCCTCAGTTAATCAAATCGGTGGATCAGGAAGGTTGTACAGACTCAGAAGTGACAGTTCTGTTGGGATTTTGGATTTATTATTTTATTAATTTATTGAAATCATGGCATATAAAAAATATTATGCTACATAAAAAATGTATACAAGTGAAAAAGAGTGTGTATGTGCAGATGAGGAGTTGGCTTCTGGTGAGAGGTCATTTAAAGTCTAGTTTGAACCATGTATTGATTGGCCCTACACGGATGTATTAGTGTGTGTGTATAAAGGCACGGCATTAGTGATGTTTAAAGAGGTTGTATAAGACCTATTAGCTGATTACGGTACAAAATAAAAGCCTTAAAAGATGCCCAATGTGGTTCAGATGCAGGATTAACCAATATATCAATCTAACCTTGTGTAATAGTGCCATCTAGTGGGAGACCGAGGACTACATTCTCTTCGTCCTCTTGTACGCACATAAACGTGAAATATTTTTAATCAAAAGTTTCATGACATTCTTACAGAGCCCCTAAAATCATAAATTTTTATCTTGTGCGCACAAGATAATAATAAAAAAATATTAATAATATTTAAAAAAATTAAAATAACCCCTCAAAGATATTTGCAAAAAAAATATATATATAAAAACAAAACATTGCAAAAAAATTGAGGGAGGACTTTATGGGCTCCGTACATTCTGGAAGGTAAATAATATTTTTTTTCCCGCTACAAGTCAATTGAGTTGACTTTGCTACAGTGGCCTCTGGTGGTGATGCAGAGAATAACTCTCGCATCATGGACCTGCTCGGTACATTTTTCAGGTAAATAAATAAATAAACTTCAAACAAACAAACTATATGACTATAGTAATGGCTCAAAGTAGAGAAATATAAAACAATTTCTCAATAATGCAATTCAAATTCCCAACAAACAAACTAACAAAATGAAAAAATATGAGTCACCTGTCCCGCCGGACTTCCTGTTTTTCTTTCACCGGAGTGAGTGGCGTGGTTCTGGGCAGAGCCGAGTGGACCGGCCCGGACAGGACGGTACCATGGTGGCCGCTCTGTACATGGCTCGGGTTTGGATGATATGGACACTAGCCCAGCTCTGCAGCGCGTGGCCCCGGGACACACTGACCCGTCTGTCCGGTCAGAACCAAGAGGAGTCCACTACAACGCTGTCAACAGAAGCTCTGCCAGGCTTCACTGCGCCCGTGTGGGACTTCCTTCAAGGTGAAATACATTGTACTCGGTTGTCTGTCATCATGAGGTTGGTTAAATTACTTATAACTTTGTTACTGTTTATTGTTTACGTACATCTCTTTTTGTGAAGCCCTCTGAGGAAACTGTGTTGTGATATAGAGCTATACAAATAAAATTGAATTGAATTAAATTGGTAATAGTTTGCCATCTTCTCTTAATATTTTGAACTGATCATCACATCACTCACATGCTTCAGTGAGAAATTGTGCATTAGGCTGTTCTGTCATTTTAAATATGGGTCTATGTGTGTTTCAGTGAGTGGACCAGAACCACCAGATTTTAACCCTCTTTTGTATCGCTGCACTAATGGAAGTCTTTACTTTCTGTTGTCATTTTTAAGATACAAAAGTCTTATTTTTGAAGGTATGTATAGTTTGTTGGTAAAATGTTTCGTTGTGAGGATTATTTTGTTTCTGAATCCACAGATGGCTCCGAGTTGCTGCTGTTGCCAAAAAGCTGCAGCAGCTTCTCACACTTTTATAAAAGATGGTTCCTGGTGAAGCTCAGCTTGGAAGGTTGTGGTCCCATGGAACAGGTATGAGCTTTTATTCCAATCAGGTGCTGTGTTTAAATGTGTGTGAGCCATCCTCTTGAAGCACAAATGAACTCTATAGACTCTAGAGCAGGGCCACATGGGGTTTAACAATGTGCCGAGTGGGCCGGCTCATGTTATATTCTTTGTAAACTGAAAACACATGTTGATGTGGAGTTAACTGGTTACTGCAGGTTATAACAACGTGAGTGAGAAACTGGAAATATTTTATCATTTCAAAAATATGAGAAAATTCTTGGCGGGCCGGATTAAAAAGCCATAAGGGTCTCAGTTTGCCCACCCCTGCTCTATAGGCTATAGACCCTTTAAAATGTCTGTCAAATGAATGTTCAAAACTCCAGAACGGAGGCAACTGGAGCAAAAGTGAGTTAACTTTACAAAAAGTAGTGTTTGTGGTGAGGGAGAGAATAATTCTGAACATACAATAAAAAAAATACTATTGAGGTCTCTAACATTTCTGTGAGGACTTCAGTAAAACCTAAAAATCAAGAGTTTCACCTCCAGCCAAAAGTCTAACTGTTACTAATGTGTACATTAAATAATCATACAATGTGAGGTACATTCACTAATGTTCCCTACCCAGGCTCTGACATCACCTACATGTAGAGAGTGGAGGGACTTTGTCAAAACCATCTTCATTTGGGATATTTTGTGGCTAATTCTAATTTCTCCATTGAAAGTGTATTACGGTCTTGCCTCCAGTTGCCTCCATTCTGGAATCTAGAACTTTCTGAGTCTATTAACGTCAAACAAATAAACATCAAGACAAATGCACAGATATAAATAAATAAATAAATCAAAATTTGAACTGATATTATACTATTTCGGGTCAGATACAATCTTAACACATCTAAAACTGGCCAAGCAATTCATTCACGCACAAATATTAGCTCATGCCAATCATTCAGCAAACTGCAATTCTACCACAGTACATTACAACCTTCCAAACACTCATCAAATCCACAGCAAATCAAATTAACAGTATGTCTACGTTTACCTGCTTTTACGGAGTGAGTTCTCTGTCAAGATCTGGTATTTAGTCCTGAGGTCTCCAACATGTGAGAATGAGTGAGGCAGACTATGGTTAGTGGCTATAGCGGGAGGAGGAAGAGGAGGGGTGAGAGAGGACATGGGGAGAGTTAGATCAACACTGCACGGCTGTAAGGAACAGACACATGTAAACAAAGGGAAGAGAGGTATGGAGGGGGGAGGAGGGGTAACAGCAGGAGAGAGACGAGAGGAAGGAATGACCAGGAAGTAGGAGAATGTATTAGAGAGGATTTAAGAGACTGGCTTCATTAGTCTGTTTTAAAGGGACAGTGTGTAGTGTGTGGAGCATCTAGTGGTCAAATGTGAGATTGCAGTTTCAAACAAAAATCACATTCGCTTTGTATATTGTATGTGCATATGTCATTTCAGATTGTTGTAGCTTGAGATCACTCCTGGGGGCCCCATTAGTCCAGTGTTGTGCTGGAGGGAGGTCAGGGGTCCCCAGTTAAGACTGAAGGCCTATAATATGGTGTGTTATGGCCAAACCCCTCCCGTTAAAAACCCTGAAGAATTTGACATCTTCAACACTGGATGTGAGCCACAGTAGCTAAGCGTGAACAAGCTGTGGTCAGATATTCTTTTATGACTTTGCTTAAGTGTCATCAACAGCAGGCCTGGAACATATGTGTCAATATAACTGTGAGTCCCTTACTTCAGGACTAGAAATAAACTCTGCAAATATAAACACACACACACACACACAAACACACACACACACACACACACACACACACACACACATCATTCAACGATTCATGACACCCTGGACAATGGCATAGTCACAGGGCAGACTCAGATCACATTCATTCACTCAGTGGGACTGTGGGAGAATGAGAGCGAGAACCTACAGTAACACAGTCGGGACATACAGGCTCAAATATTATAACTGTCCGACCTGAAGATAGTATTTTTCCACTAAATTTGAGCGTTATTCCTCACGGTGCAGAGTTGTAGATCATCCTCCCTCGTCTCATATCTGGCTCCGGACGAATTTTCCGAATCTTTCCCAATCCAGACCACATTCCTCGAACAACAGACGGTTAGTGATGAATGTTTTTCACTCTTCAGCAGAGACAGCTGCTCAACACTACACTGCTACATCTCAGTCAACAGTCTTTTACCATCGACGCCTGGTGATGGTTTCAATGGCGTGACACCAAAAACCCGATTTAACCCTATATCATGTTGGAATATCTGGCCAAATAAACATCTCTGTTGGGATATTCGTTAAGGTTTTCTTGCATGTATGCATGCTCTCAGTTTTGATTGTGTATCATCGTATTAAGCTCACAAATCTGAGTTCCTGTGTGGGAAGGACTGACCACTCTCGCATCGGCTTGACCAGTCACACTCGACGCTGCTCCAAGGATACTCAACTAGCTCGCAAACTCCATGGTCTCTCGAGACTGAAGGATGCCCATATATTCATGAATATTCATAACTTTTTGCTGGGTCTCAGGTGTCATCACACCATTCTATAGCCCTATACATGTTAATGGGAGATGGGGGGGCCAGGACGATGACCGTTGTTAATTTGCAGATGTTGTGTGTGGTTGGTTGGAGTTAATACAGAATTCTGGCCCTGCCCCCCATCTGAGGGTATGGTAATAAAAGAGAACTTCTCCTTATTGGTACTAAATCTACACTTTCAAAAACCGTCAGCGTTTCACTTACAATCCACCCCTCCCCTCAGGTTAAGAGTCTGGGTGTCATCCTCGACAGCACCCTATCCTTTTCTGCTCACATCTCCAACATCACCCGATCTGCCTACTTCCACCTCCGCAATATCCATCGTCTCCGTCCAGTACTGACGCCCCAAAGCTCTGCCATTCTCATCCATGCACTTGTTACATCCCGGTGAGATTACTGCAATGCTCTTTTATTTGGTCTCCCCCAAAAATCTCTCCATAAACTTCAGTTGGTCCAGAACTCAGCTGCTCGCATCCTCTCTGTAACCCCCTCATCCGAACACATCACCCCCGTCCTCAGACAACTTCACTGGCTTCCGGTTAATTCTCGCATCACTTGCAAAATACTGCTACTCACCTTCAAAGCACTTCATAATCTTGCTCCACCATATCTGTCCAACCTCCTGCAGCCATACACCCCAACCCGCTCACCGCGCTCATCTTCTGCCCACCTCCCGTCCACTCCTCCTGCCCGACTGTCCACCATGGGAGCTAGAGCTTTAGGCCGCTGTGCCCCCCACCTCTGGAATTCTCTCCCTCAGGACATCCGCACCATAGACACCATAGACACCATAGACACCATAGACACCATAGACACCATAGACACTTTCACTACTTTCAAAGTCCGTTTATAAACACACCTGTTCAGACTGGCCTTTGGAACATCATAACTCCACCGATTGTTACTTTTATTGCATTATATTGTATCTGTGTGTTGTTTTTTTACTTTTATTTAAATATTGCTTTGTAAGGTGACCTTGAGAGTCTTGAAAGGCACCCATAAATAAAATGTATTATTAATGACCGGTCACAGGGCTGACGTAAGAGACATATTGTCACACAACCATGAAGTCTCAGATTCCTTCACTTCGGAACATATGAATGAAGTGTCGTCCAACCTGAGGTTTGAACTGACGGCCTTCTTGCAGGGAGCCATTGATGCTACCGGTGTATTTCTCAATCACTTAGTAGGCCTAATATTAAAAGGGAGAGAAAATGTCTGAATAGAAGCACCTCATATGTGTACGGCAGAGTGATAGTGACCATGACCAAGTGAAAATGATGTTTTTGTGGTTTAGTTCTTGTGGTTTAGTTCTTGTGGTGGTGACTCAGACAAAACACAGTGTTCACACGGCCGTTTAAAAAAACATACATCTGAAATTACTATTGGTCACATATTGTACCAAAAAAACATATGGCTCACTAAAAACATACTAAATCCAGACTCTAAAGGTGGGGGGTGAGATATGGCACTAGTAGAAGGACACTGACAGCAAATGTTTACAGATAACTGGAGTATTTATTTACCATGGAGATAAATGCCAAGTGTTTTAGTCAAGGCCAGATGAAGCTTGAAAATATGGGAATCTATAAGGACACAGAAGCCTACGTAGCAATGTATGTGACTTTTTAACCACAAAGAAAGCCTATAACAGGGCATCTGTGAACTGCTGTCTTATACTATAATGGAATTTGAATGGTAAAAGTGCAAGATCAAAATGGAGAAACCTAATGACAACATTACCAGTGCTGTTTTTGAGTCAGCGTGCTTAGAATAAACACATTTATCTCTGATAACAGCTATGGGTAATTTGAAGTGTTACACAGAAAGCCCTTTGGTGGCTGGTAACCTTCCCCCTCTGAGCCTAAGAGTGCAGACTATTTTGCCACTGTGCATTTAAAATAGTGCCATTAGAGTTAACACAGGGGCAGTTTGTATTAAATGCCAACTGTAAATGATTGCGGTAGGCTAATAACCAAGTCATATTAATGTTTTATCAGTTTACAGAACAGTGAGCGTTCAGGAAAAAAGTCTGGCCTGTCTAAAAAAAAGTATACCCATCGTTAATCAGTGGTAGACGGCTTCTCTTCTTCTCGTCGTCATGCTGGAGTAGACAGAATCTGAAGTGGTGTGGAGCTCAGTTTTGTAGAAGCTAATCGGCTTCAATTCAAATAATGTCACGTCAACGCTTCCCCACAACAGCTTCAATGGATCTGTATTCGTAGGCCTATTTATTAATTAATTTATTGGGAAGTTTCTAGGTAGCAATTTGAGAAAATCGTCAGCAGGTGGCGTACAGTAACGTGAGTTCACCTTTATAACCTGTAAGAGAGCTATTTTCGCTGTCAGATTTGTTGCCCCTTAATTTAGAATGGATGAGTAGACACAGCCCCTGCCCGGAACCATTTTCCTCGGTGTGGTTTTCAACTCTCGCCTACTGCACCTGCTATTCCGTGAGTGTTCCCGGTATATAATTGTGTTTTGTTAAGTTACAAGAAAAAGTAAAAAAGTATCCAACTGAACGTGCCTTATTTACGGACTTGTTGTAACACGTTTTGCGCGTGCGTCGTGGGCCATGTGCGGCATGGCGCTAAATCAGTCCAGGGGCGTGCTGTCGAGAGAGCCGCAGGAGTATGATCAGTGGTAAACAGCTTTCCTGTGAGTGGGTCCATGTTGAAGTTTCTAGATGGTAATAATCCTGATTACAGTTATTTTTTACTCAAAATCTAGACTATAGACTAGTGATCTCTGTGCGTAACGTGCGTTCTCTTTTGAAGCGAACAGGAGCAGACTATCCAGTGCCAGGGCTGTGTCTGCAACTTATTGATGTTTCCAGTTCGTTCTTCTGCAGTCACTCAAGGTCAGTCCAAGTGTTTACAGAGAAGCTTTCTCTGCACATCCTGATTGTGGTTAGTACTTAGTTGAGAAGATACTATGTGCTGTCGTTGCTGAACATGTGATTTAACATTATTATTATCACGCTCTTCTTGTGGGTTGTTCTTTAGTTAAACTCCTCTGCCAGTTAACAGACATGTTTGAGTTAGACTTCACCAGAGCAAAAAGCTGAGGTCATACGAAATCTGCCTTATTCGGTTTATATGCTGAAGTAAAAAACAGACATCAGTTGTAAGAATTGTAAATCTCGTTGAAGTAAAATGAGGAGATTTTAGTAGAAAAGTGTTTATTCATTCATTTACGTTCACTGACGTTCAAGACAAAACCTGCTGGATCTATTGCTTCAGACTCAAAAGGAGATATGTGACTTTGACTGGATGGTTGTCCCCTGTTCTAACTTCAAAAAGAATGATCCAAAAAGAAAATGTAGTGCCATGTTGCTATGATAGAGGTCAATGAAAAATCCCCAGACTGACTTGAAACAGTAACTCTAAAGAACCCTCGTTACAGCTAAACTCTGTTAAGGACCATCCGTGAATGCACAATCCTCGAAGACTATACGCACAGTTTATTAAATACAGGGTGTACCTTATAAAGTGCCCAGTGTATTGCTGTGTTTTGCATTTGAAAATATCTTGTACTGTAGACATGTCTTGGCAGCAACCCACAGCAAATCACAAACTTACCAGCTGTGCAATGTTGCCTCTGAGAGAATTGAGGTTTTGCTGTGTACACGCTAAACTGGAGACGGTGTGAGAGAAACTATGTACGGGTAATGCTTGGAAACATTACCCGTAAAAGACAATATATGTGAAAAGGTCTCTACATTTTGTCAATTCCCCCTAGTGTTTAGTCATTGGATTACTGTAATTATATCAGCGAAACGACGATATTATGGAATCACGTCAGTCCGCGTCTGCAGATCCTAGCTGTGAACGCAATAACTCAAAAGCTAATTGGCGGATCAGTTTCAACATTTGCACACAGGTGCATATCATGAAGATGCCGAACTGGATTGAGTTTGGTACATCTTCGATTAATGACAATTAAGTAATTCACTAATTAATGTTTTGATGCACTTTTATTGAGCCAATAATCCTGCTGAACATTAACGAAATCTCAGGACTTTTGTCACATTGATCCGGGCAATTGTATATTTAATGTA
>JAVQKC010029258.1:0-13214 GCA_036025475.1 Philypnodon macrostomus | reverse complement strand
ACAGAGCCCCAGGATTGGTCAGATGTGTTGGGAGAGGGGACGGGGTGATATAAAATAATCTAACTGCATCCGTTCAGCCTCAAATGTTATTGATTGTACAGATAGCCTGTCTGCTGCACTCCTGTGATGAATCCTGGATGAGAATATTTAATTATTATTTATTATATTATATTATAATAAATAATACAGTTCTGTTTGATTGAGCATTGTTATGATTGAGCCCACAATGCACTTCATTTGGTGTTAGTCTTAGTGTAATGATAAAGACTATGTGACTGTAGTAGACAGGGGAATGGCCAGCAGTGATGTGGTGACAAGAGATGTACATTTCCACTGTGCCAGGGTGTGTCAGTCAGTTCCTGTACAGCCCCTCAGGGACAGACGTCACACAAAAGATAAGCCCAGAATTTTCCAAAAAGACCAAAAGCACAAATATAAAAAGCACAGGTCCTTTCTGAAAACAGTTAATAATAATGGCTTTTAAATTAGTTCATTATTCATTTATTCCACAAAAAAAAAACACAGTGGTCCCGGTAAACTGTCTTTATAGTCTGATCACCACCAAATAGCCTACACTAATGACACTATCACCTAAAAACCAAAAGTCCCATTAGTTGACAACCTGTGCTACCATCTAAATCACTGCCACACTGACTCATATTCACAAAATGTGTCTTCCAAAATGTGGGTGCACAAGCAAATCATTATTACAACTCAAACAGTCATTTAGAGGTTTGAACTGACAGCTCCACATTCGATCAGTTTCTTAAACAATTGCAGCCTGCTTTCACTTTCTAACTGTTTCTATGATTTCTATTTGTTTGTAGCCTATAATCCTCAGGGAGATTATACCACACAGCACTTGCAAAACACTTTCATACCTACACCTGCGTATAAACCAAAAGAAAGCCAGTGGTGTTATGTGAATATACAACTAGGCTGAAGATGGAGTGCCTTTTGCAGTGATTATGAGACCGCTGTGGAGAGGAGATGACACTGACATAGTGGTCACATAAGTGTAGGACGACTTCTTTTTTTATTGCGGTACAGGTTTTGTGTTATTATTTGGCTCCGCACACGTCTTTGGCTGCTCACATAAACCACCAAAAGGCGTATTTGTCTTCCTCCATTGACTTGGTTAATTCCTACTCCCCTCTCATGACTCCTACTCATCTTTTTTGCCATTTATTGTCCAAGCGGAAAGTGAGAGGGCACTTTCTAACCTCTGCGTCCCGTCACCACGACAACAGGCTGACGATTGGATTATTGCTTCCTGCTGTGTTTATTGTCGTCAGAGCGGTATTGGTTTATAGATCACTCACACTCATCTGTCAATCGTCTGCCTAGTTTCTGTCTTTTTTAGCGCATCTTGCCACTCTCAATTGTGTTTTATTCTCAACTAGGGCTGCACAAAATATAACAAATGTATTGTTATTGCTATATTATCAAATGCAATATCCATATCACAAAAAAATTAATGTATTGCAATGTTGCGGTCTGTTCATCATCTGACAGAAATTTACACATCATTCAATCCAATAAAAGGTGGTTTGTGGCCAAACAAAATGGTTGAAATGGTCCAGGTTTAGCCTTTAGGTAATTAGGCAATTTCTGCTTTGATTTACATGACCCATACGTCTGCCACAACTGTCACCAACGGGCACCTTAATCAGACATTGTGTGATTTCTAAGAGTTTTTATATTGTGAAGGGTCTGTTTGACATTTTTGATTTTCTGGATGTTTGTGAAGAATGTTGCCAAATTTAGTAAATTTACCTAAAACTACTTATATCAAATATACCTGACTTCCCAATTTCAATCCAAAATGGCCAACTTCCTGTTTGTTGTAGGGTGGGGTCGTAATAATATTTTATGTTGGGCACACTGTGGAGAATCACTGTACCAAAGTAAGTGTGCCCAGAGTTCCGTAGGGGTCATGAACATGGGGGTGCTATAGAGGCATTCTTTATTTGACCTCTGTAATTTGCCTATGTACATTAAATATACACTAGCCTTGATCAATGTGCCAATATTCATGCAATTCTGTTTATGTTCAGCAGGATTAATGGCTGAATTAATGTGCTTCAGGGCATTAATTTGTTAATTAATTAATTGTAAAAAACGTACCAAACTCAATCCAGTTCTGCGTCTTCATGATATGTACCAGTGTGCAAAAGTTGAGAAAGATCCAGCAAAGACTTTTTGAGTAATTGTGTTGTGACGATATTATGCCGTATATAATGTCATTACAATGCTCAACCTAGTTAAGGCATAGAGCAGGTTTTTCAAATATTGTGCACCCCAATTTTCAACACTACCACATCGTTGCTATCTGTCCTGTCTTGAGTGACTCATTTTACGGTGTGTAATCTCCAGTCCCTTGATAACCACTGCTACCATCAGATTGAGAATAGATTTGACTTCATGTCTCCTCTGCAGGAGCACTCTCTCACCCTCTTGTAAACTTCTGCACAGCCCCTAAGTTTCTTATTCAGTCTCAAACTGTGAATCCATTACAACTTTTGATGAATGTCATCAGCGTCCACCATTTCACTCCCTGATGGTAGCTAGCAGAGAGCAGACGGCTTAGCACCTGGCGTGGGCTAAATCTCCTACTTTTTTTTTTGTACCTCCTTCCTCGGCCGTCCATGAGGTGAAAATGAGTAAATTGAAACTGGAGCATGTGCCCTGTTGTCCCAGTGGTTTCTCAAATCCAGCGAGACGTGTCTGCTATTCTATCAGAAGAAATGTTCTACTAGTCACCGTGTCCTCAAATGAATCCCATTACCAATTTTCTTCTTTCGCACGGAGCAATCTCACATGTTCCCTACAGGCTTACGGGAACATATGGGAACAATGTGAGGGAAGGGAGTAGCAGCTTCTCTGTTAATTTTCACTGTCTGTGTGTGACCTACACTGGGTTTACTCCAGGGATCAAGTCATGCTCCACAAATGGAAAGCCACAAGTCCACAGTGCCCATCCTGGATGTAGGCCTGTCTCATAACTCCCTCCAGAGGCAACAGTGGTACCATCTGAAACAACAGAGTCACTATTCAACATGCGCAGCTGCACCTGCTGCCTGGAGCTCCACTGTCATCAGTAGAATGCAATGGTGCACTTTATCTCAACATTCTCATAACTGTGAACAAACCAATGATAAAAAGTAATAACGCAAACATATTCAAATGTCAACCCAGCTCCTCTACACATCCCTGTGAATAAAAATATATACTAAGGGTTTTAGGTGTTAAGAAATGCAGTAAAGAAGTAAATAATTATAGGGTATGGATGAAAAGACAGAAAGATGTGAGCATCCACAACCACTGATGAAATAATGGAATAATCTGTTTCTCATACATGGAAGTAGACTTGAATGCTTGACTGTATTATGATTCTTCCAAATGCTATTTTTGCATGAAGTAAACTAAATAACGTATTGCCATTTAGCAGCATGTTGTCAAAGCTGACTAAAACATTTGCACAGTACAGTATATAACAATCTTTTCTTTTGTAATCTAAAATAGATATTCTACTGAATAATTCAAATGCGTCATCACTTTCCTGAAGCCAGAGCACTAAACACCAATTAGGCACAAACTGAAGTCTACATCCAGAACTGTTCCATCACTAATGAGGCTGTTCCTGTCAGACACTCAGAGGCACAAATTCACATTGGTTTTCTCCACATTCTCGTGTCTGTCTGACATTCGCAGAAGCTGATGACAACCGACTGGAACTCATCACTGAGACTCATCAAATAAGAGTTTTACATGTCAATCAATCAGTACAATCAGTCAGTTTTAAAGTCAGGCGGTTTAACAAATATAAAATAAATGGTGTAATTAGACTAAATATGAAGGTGCATAATTCACAAGTGACACTGATATCTACAGATATTGCTGGTTTCATTCTTCATACTCTTCACAGGCTTCTGTAGTGAAAGTCTTGTGTGTGTATTCTGTGTGTTGTGGTGGTACTTTGACATTGGCCACTGTAACAGGAGAGTGGGCCATGTTCACATGTTTCATAATTGAACTGTAGAGTGTATCTTGCCATAAAGGCTTACTGCAAATCTCCCACGAGACACACTGAGAACATGTGCGATCAATACTATGAATATATTCAATGCATTCAATTTGAAATTGGGCTACTTTTACACTGAATGCATTCATCCTGCTACAAAAAAAAAAAATCAAATCTTGTTTTTGCATTATGTGATTTATGTAGTGAGTTACAATAGAGTTCAATGTTCACTCAATCCACAGGGACACATTGTTGGTGGTAAGTTGCCTTTATAGCCACTACTATCCCCAAACACGCCACATGTCTTGCCCAAAGACACAACAGCAGTATGACAGCATGAAACCACCAACCTTCTTGTTAGACACTGTCACTTCAAATTAAAAGATTTTAAAAATGAACAAAAAAAAAACTAAATGCAATACAGAAACACACTACAGAATTGGTTGCAGACTTTATAATATATAATGACCATAATTGCAAATCCAGACAACAATTCAAGCTCCTCATCCAATCAAAGATGAAATGCACTATTTTATAAAAGTTTGACAGTCATGGTCATAAATTGTGTCTCTTTTTAAGGCTGCACAAAGATTAATAGCCTTGTAAAACTGTTTTCTGAAGTTACTGCCAGCACATACCCAACGGACCAATCAATGAAAGAAAGTCATCCACTTTTTTATATCCAGTCTAAAAGTTTTTATGATTACAAACAACTGGTTAAACTTTGGAGCTTCTATGTTGAAATTGCACTGACGTGACCTCAAATAGCAACCTGGAGCAAACGCAATCAACTTCCATTCAAACATGAAGAGGACACAGTAACACAGCTTTGAACATTCTCTTCACAAGGTGGCGTTCAAATCATTCATGTGGGCAGCATTGAATTCACAGAGGACTGGACTTTTTCCCCCAAATTTAATTATAGGGCAAAAACTGCTCTGAGCCTGATCTAAACCGGGTCTAAACCTGAACTACAGTAAATGGGGACTACACCAGCACCAAACCAGGACCAAGCCACGGTCTAAGGTCTAGTTCAAAATTCTAACTAAAGAGGTCTACACTGGATCTAATAAAACTAAACCAGGACTAAACGCAATGCAGTTTCACTCTGTCAAGGTAGAGATCAGAGAGGCTTCATGTATGACCAGAATATCTTGACACTTTTTTTGTAACCTTAATTCATGCAGCAGGAAACATTTCGATGTCTAATCCATCTGCACCTCCTTTTTGTTGACTTCTGACAGATCAAACAAAAGAGCCACTTCAAGAGGAAAATGCAATTTGGTTTAATGAGAAAATTAGACCCAAACAGAGACTGAAGCTGAGAGTGAAACCAGGGCATACAGAAGAACAATAGAGATTAAATCAACAACAAACAGCAGCTGCAGTGATGTGGTCAACGTATTGGTCTGTTGTGGCACTGGTCGATATACACTTCCTGGTTTCACCTATGTGTGTTGAGGCATGACAAAAAAACTCTAGGTCACAAGTCAGTAGAATGAGTTTGATCCACAAATGGAGAAACCTGGTCTACACATGAACTTATCCCTACAAGTTGATTAGACAACATCTCAACAGCTTCCAGTAAAGGCACAGTATGGCAGATTTCCAGGCAAATCTTGATAAACTGTTTGGAGATTGCATGTTCTCCCAATAGGCTAAACTTCCAGCCCACAGCCAGATGCATGGTCAAATGCAGAGTGAACAAGTTTCACTACCTACACCGATAATAAACATGCCATTTTTGGTGCATCATCAATCAATATTCCCAAATGCTGTTGACTGACTAAGCACTAGACTCACGAATATACCAGTGTGATAAATGAATGCCGTTACCTTACATTTTGCGTTATGCTTTTATGAAAGACAGAGGACAAAAGCAGGGTAGTATGAGCTCAGTTTTGCCTAAATAAAAAGGTAGGTCAATAAAAGTAACACACAGACTGTAGGCCAGCCCCGTGGTGGTTTATGTAAACAGCTTTGACATATTACATAAGCCTGCTTTGTAAAGTTAAAGTCACAGATGATGCCTTCCTTCTGCTTAAAAGTAAATTGGATAAGCCCATTTTATGGCAGAGTCTGGGCATAGAAAGTGTGAATTAAAATTAATGGACAGACCAGACTTAAGATAACAAGATAAAGTCATAAAATCGAAGACCTTACATGTCTCACTCAAATCTCACTTTCATCAGATTACAACACATTAGGAAGATGGTAGCATTAGCATGTTTCAGAACCACACTTTGCACCGTTACTTAGCCTGATGGACTTGGTCAGTTTCCCAGAAGTAGGGAACAATGTTAATAAATGCAGCAGCAGCGGACAGGACTTACATGAAAAACTCTGTCAGAACTGGCACTATCTCAAAAACTCTCCAACGCCCCAGTTAAAGCAACAGAAAGTTATGTAATGTAAAAGGCTAGACATTTACATCCATTCATATTGTTCCCTCGGAGTCTGGGGAGAGGGAAGTGTGGGCATCTTTGCTGATTGAGTTTTTGTTCACCAAATTATCTTGAGTTACATAGTGACAGAGAATGAAGCCAACAGGCAAGACAACTAACAATGTGTTAAGGTGTAGCTATAAAAATACAACGCTTAAAAACATCCATGCCATATCTTTACGTCACATCATATATGTGCTCTAGCCTACATCTGGGAACATGATGTCTGTTACCAAGCAACCCTATAGCAACTGTCAACAACACTGTTCTCATTATGGCCATTTTCTTTGTCCTTGTGGAAGCAGACATTATAGTGATTGATTCATCTTTTCACAATATGATAAAATCTGAATTAGGGGAAGCAGGGGAGCAGTGAATGGGGCGCTGGATGTGCATGTGCTGAATAATACAGAAGGATGGGATCACAGTTAATGGAAAAGGGTGACTGGAAATGCTTAGTCACCAGTGAATAGGCTTTATCTAAATGAGAAATATAAGGCTTGAAACGAATTGGTATGTACATTTCAAAAAGCAGAAGTACTTATGCTGTAGTGTCCAATTTTCAGTCAGTAATCTTCTACTTATTGATGTCATGGCTGCCTAGAGCCCACTACTATGGGTCTTAGGTGGGTCAGTTAGTTGCTGAGCATTCAGTCTCATATTCAATCATCTTTTGCTTATTCCCCTTGGGTATTGCAGGTGACTGGAACCTTTCCAACAAACTGTTATAAACTATTAATGAGAGAACTGACATTAGCTCACTATGGGCAATTAGGATTAAAAATGCTCCTATACAACAATGTCTTTGGCTTGTGGTAGGAAGCCAGAGAACCGCTTTGCTGAGTGCCACCATCTTGTGTACCAAATGTTTATGTGTTATTATTAACATCTGTTAAGATTTTGCTATTAAAAAGAGCAGCTTGGATATATCTCTTTGCATTGCTCTTGTGGCTTATTTAAGAACTAAACGGATCATTTGGGGACTGTATTTTTTAGGTTTCGTTGCTGCAGTAAAAATTAGATTAAGTAGATTAAGACAAACCGATAGCAGTGATAAAAAATACAAAGCACATGCAACTGTTTTCCTTTAGACATGATGGGTCCACACAAGAGCACGCGCTCACATATTTATAGTCTTCTGAATCTCAAATTGTGCCTTTGATGTGACTCGATGAGGAAAACGCATATTCAAAGGCAGCATGAGTTCGAGATGAAAGCCTTGTCCAATTACTGCAGACTGTAGCGAGCTTAGCATTAGGCACTCTTCATAAACATTTGCACACATTAGCGCCAGTCACTACAAAGTATCTACACACCAACACGTCTTAAAGGTTAGCAATCATTAATAACACATTCTTAATTTATTTCATCATTCAAAGCAGGAAAGGCCTGACACCGTATTAGTGCAGAAGATTTAGTCAGATAAGAAAATCAATACAGATATGCAACATGAATACCTAATGTATTTTAATAAAACAAGGATGGTAACAAATGGGAGCTTTTCAGGAAGCTAATAATAATGCATGACATGAAAGTAGAATTTATCGCATTCATTTTCTCAAGCTTTTTATAATCTAATCAGAAATGTATGTAATAATAATAATACATGTGGTACACAGAAAATGCACTCACCAGCCACTTTATTAGGTACACCTATTTGCCTGCTTGGGTGGAAATATCACTTTGCATCAAGCCATTAGATTTATTCATGCAATATGTTCTATAAAAGCCAACAGAAGTTAAAACTAAGCAGATGATGATTTTCACATTTATAGTTATAGTGAAATCATCAAGGTCTGCATTACACCGTCTCTGAACGTAAAACACAATGAGTCTACCTAAAAAAGTGGCCAGTGACTGTAAGACACGCTCCATTGAAAGACACTCCAGGCTTCTCTGAAGTGCACTGAAGCTCAAGTTTTTCTCTTGCTGGCGTGGCATCAATTTTATGCTTAATTTGAATGGATTGTTCTTTGGACTACTTGTTAGCTCAACATCAATTTCACACTTTGTTTGGACGGCTCCTCTAATCGCCACGTCTCAGGCTTTTTACTGCTGGAACCAAGTGCTGCTTTATATAGAATAGAATAGAGTGGACTTGGCCAGTGACGACAGAGCCCACTTTTCAAATATAGTACCTCAAAGTGCCTCAGAAGATCGGGACTGGTGATGTTGTACATACTGTAAACATTTATGCAATGAAATCCCCACAAACCATGCATTTGCTATGTATTTTTTTAGGGGAGTGGCGCAGTGGGTAGGCGCTTGCCATGCAACCAGAGGGTCGCCGGTTCGAGTCCCCCGCCTGAGAGCATACTGTCATTGTGTCCCTGGGCAAGACACTTAACCCACATTGCCTATGAATGAATGTAGTTGTGTGATTGGTGGTTGGAGGGGTCACCACCAGTGTGTGATTGTGGTGTGAATGAATAATGGACTCAAAAAGTAGCACTTTGAGAAAGATGTGTGGCATTGAAAAGCACAATATAAATCGAATCCAATATTATTAATATTACATTTTGTATAGTTTTTGATTGAAATATCTCAGCTGAATTAAATGTAAGTGGAACATAGCATTCGTTTTGATGGCCCGTTCCAAAACAGTGATGAGCTTTTCAGTGTCAGGAAATCTTCAAGTGGCAATAGTATCAGCCTAGGCTTAATGCGGGTTCACCTCATGTCGTCCACTTTATGCCCTTGATTTGCATGTATTTATTGTGTATGATGAGGAGAGCAGTCAGCAGTTTCTCACCTTAAGAAGCTCAATTAACCCTGGCCCTGACCCGCTGTTCTGTAGTGAACTAGAGCTTGAGCTCAATTTGACTTGTTAGCCTAACACATGCAGTGGTGCAAATTAGAACTCTCGACAAAGGAAACAATGAACGTCCTCGCTCATGAGATCTAAAGTGGTCAGTGAGTGTAAGTTTATATAGCACCTGTATAAAACAACTATAAAAAAATAAATCTGGTTTGAGGCTATGACACCAAATTGCAAACTATATTATTATGTATTGACCATAAAAAAGAATGAATTAATAGGGCCGAGGTTTAGCTCAGTCGGTGGAGGGTGTGGCCCATATTCAGAGCCTACAATGTTCGCCCTGGCGGCATCGCGAGTTCAAATCCAGTTTGAATGACAGGTTGCCGAATATATAACTCCACTGATTTCCTGTCAGTCAATCAAAATAAAGCCAAAAAGTATATTTTAAAAACAAAACTAAAAGGGCACACTTTATACTACATTGTATCTACCTCATTAAGTACAATGTAATACACTGCGTAACAAACTGTAATAACATGTAACTACATTGTACATACAGAATGGTTAGGGTTAGGGTTAGGGTTAGGTAGAATGTAGTTACATGTTATTTCAGTTTGTTACACAGTGTATTACATTTTACTTAATGAGCCAGATACAATGTAGTTAAGGGCTGTGTAAAATTTAAAACAAAAAATATTAATAAAAAGCCACTATCTATTAAGCATAATTGCATACGTGCCTTGTGTTAATTTGTACAAAAAAGGAAACCTCACGTAGCCCTGGACTGGTGTGTATACTCATTAACGGTCAGTGTGTATGCCGATTCCCTCCTCCTTCAAAGCCCACATGTACTGTAAATTAGAACATCTCTCACTGGCAGTACATTAATATAAAAAAAGATATATATAATACAGCTGTCCTTATTTTAATGAAGCAGAATTGCTGAGCCGTCATGATGATAGCGGCTTCTATAATTGAAACCAGGAGAGATCCTTTCTTCTGGGCTAAAAAAAAATTCAAATAATAAAAGAAGCCTTTGAAGAATCCAGGACATGCAGCAATAGATGTTTACTCTCCTCAATGAAACACAATATTTTATCATGTATAAAGGCAGTGGCCATGGCAGCAAAAATACACCAAATAAAAATAAAAAGCCTCTAATATTTGCATTTTTATACCTCAATATTTTTGTAACACCTAAGCTTACCATCATTATTCGTTGGCTATTGTCCACCTTGTCTCACTTGACACCCTAATGACTCTTGAACACACAAACAAAGACACAAAATCAAAGTGCACCAGCCCAGAGAAATGGTGGGAATTATAAAAGTTCTGTTCCAGGAAAAAGCCAGTATCGATTGAGTCTTTAAAAGCTTTGGTTCAAGTGTCTCTGAAATTGTTTACTTATGTCTATAGTTTTACATATTGTGGTCTGGAAGTATTGAGTAAGTCAGCAAAAAGATCAGATTTAGACATAATATGATATCGGGGTAAAGTAGCTGCCATACTGTCTTTAAATACGAATGTAAGTATAGTACTGTTAGGCAAAGTATTAACGTTCACCTTGATGTTTTGAAAATTATATTAGTAATAGATCAATTAGCTTAATAAATGACACTTAATGCTTCTCATTTACTCAATGTCCAACCGTATACATTCCAACTCCCAATGTTTATTACAGCAAACAGCATCTGCAAACAATGCGAAATAGCAAACATGATTTGGAAACATGAGCTAAATGAGAATGCCAACCAAAACACTAAATTATTAACTAACAATACCTTTTCTATTGATGGCCCAAGAGAGCAAAGGTAACATTGTGAAATTGCACTAGACTCTCCTCCTTCACTTGCTGAGTTAATTCTACTCCGATGGATCCAGATGTGACCTGTGCACCGTCAGTCCTTCTTTGTATCTTCACAAAAATCTGATGTTTTTATAACATCCACATGTATTATCCTACAACGTCTGCCCTTAACAACATTTGGCATTTGACATTTTCAGTCTAAGGAAGTACAAGGGAGAGATAACTTTAATGTAATATGATATAATGTATAACCCTGTGTGTATCTTGTAATTTTAGGATCAGTCGTTCTGGGAATGGCAGTATTTTTGGAGAAATGGCTGATATAAAATTTGCTTTATGCCGTAATGAAAAAAGACAAAAATATTCATGAACCAAAGGAGTAAACAGGATGTAAAAATAGCAAAATCACAACATCGCAATGTCACCTGCCAGCAGAAATATACCGCCCATAATATTATCATAAAGGTCATTCCATAAAACTCAACTGCATCAATGAAACAAAATGCCAAAGGAAAGGCAGCATGACAAACAGCTGACTCCAGTGTCAATAAAGAATGTAAATGCCTCAAAGCTACAATACACAACAATAAAACAGATCAATTCAGACTGTAACTATGAAGAATGATTGGTGTAGAGTGCAAAGGGGCTGGGAGTGTGGCCTCAGTGTGGTCTGAATGGTAGTTAAGCTGCTTAAGGAAATACAATATAGTGGTCTAAATCCTAGAGACGTCCCTGTTCCTTTATCATTTTTGGTGTGGCTCGGACCGGTGTGAGAATCCTCGGAGCTCAGCTGTTTACTTGGAGATTGACAGAGCTGGGTTTACAAGCAAGAGGTAAATCAATGTGGTGCTCCAACTCTTCCATAGATGTGCCACTCAACCCCTAATTACTCAGTTCACGTTCATTAAGTAACCTTATCACTGCAGTTTTCACCCCTTTGAGAAAAGACGGATGTTTGATTCCCGAGCTGGCCAACTACAATCTAAGTGGGTGGAGTTTGTTAAATTGGTTAATCTAAATCTTCCCCGCAGTGAATGAATGTGAGCGTGAGGGGTTGTCTGTGTGCTGAGGTAGGATCTGAAGAAGATGAATGATAATGACCATAGAAAGCTCTGTTGTGCTATTGAACACGTTATACACCATCTCTAACTATTATCTCTGTTCCCTTTTCCGGCTCACTTTGCACAGCGTGTACCAAGCACTTAGTTAATGCATGACTGACGTTTGTAAGTTCTTTTTACTTGGATCAGCAATTGTACTCCAGAAGACAGGTGGTAGTTTTACATTGTTTGTTGAATCAATCCGTACTAGTAATTGACCTTAGTTAAGAAAAATGTAAACGAGCACAGATAATAGGCTGCATAGAAAAAAACCAACCCAGTAACTCCCCGGCACCAGAGCGCTGAACTAGAGTGAATAAAACCCACATTAGGCTGGCAGAGTGAGCATAGACACCGCCTAAGGCCATCTTCAATTACCCACACTATTTGTCCCTTCCATTTCAGTACCTTTATCCAAATGCAATATCCAAAAGCAATTCAGGAGCAACACATCAGCACAACAACAGCACAATAACCTTCATAGTACCTCTCTGGCAAAACAGTATTGTGAGTTTGTAAGCCATCCAATCAGGCTACAACTATTTCAAATGATGAACCGACTGACACTGTGGCAGCAATACAAAGACTCCATTACCCATAAGACCTTTGAACGGCCATTTCCATTCTCTCATTCGATGCTAAGTGTATTACATCTTAGAAGCACACTTTACTGCATGGTATTATTCCATTTATATCACAGGGGCAAGTAGGAGCATTATGGGTTTGTTCAAGTGGAGAATCGCTGTCCGTCTGCAGCCGTGAGACGCACACAGGACAATTGACAATGTTGAAACTGTGCACGTTTTTATTAAAAAAAAAAAAAATTTAAAAAAATGGCTACTTGCAAGTTAGTGCCAAGTTCAATGACTTTAATGCATGCAGTTTAAGGCAGGTTTTACTACTACATATAGACAGTTTTCTGTGATTGAAAATGAGCAGCGTACAGCAGGAATACAATTGTTTTAATAATAATAATAATAATGCATTAGTTTTATACAGCGCTTTTCTCAAGACTCAAAGACGCTTTACATTACATTATTCATTCACTCCACAGTCACACCCGGTGGTGGTAAGCTAC
>JAVQKC010029257.1:0-19671 GCA_036025475.1 Philypnodon macrostomus | reverse complement strand
CATCCTTCCCTCACTCGTGAACAAGACCCCAAGATACTTGAACTCCTCCACTTGAGGCAGGGGCTCTCCTCCAACCTGGAGAGGGCAAGCCACCTTTTTCCGGTCGAGAACCATGGCCTCAGATTTGGAGGTGCTGATTCTCATCCCAGCCACTTCACACTCGGCTGCAAACCGCAGCTTTGAAACAGTAATAATTAAATCAATTCATGTTGTCATTTGGCATGTCAATTTGGACAGATTCAGATGCGGGAGCATTTTTGATTTGACATTAACTCTACAGATTCATGAACATGGACAAACATGTTAGCATGAGTCAAAATCTGAAACACAGTTTTAAAATTGTGAGATGCTGTACTTCACCCTATAAAGTACACTGTAAATCCACAAATATTTCCTTAGCTACACTGAGTCTAAACTGACTAATTGCATACATATTTGCAAAGACTTAGTGAAGAATTAGGCCACTATATTCTGGTCTAGTGTGAAAAAGATGAGATTTTCTCCAAACTGAAGTTAATGCTGTCAGCCCCTTGAGTTGAAAGCATTTGAATGTATTGGCATTATCCTGTCAAATTTTGCCCACAGAATTGCCAAGTTCTTGCATTTTCAAATCCATGGCTGTATGTGTCAAAATCCAAGTATATCATCCATTTCTCAAATATTCAGTCTAGCTAGAAACTTCAGCAGATTTGTCTTGAACATATTAGTTTGTTTCCCGGCTAAATCCATTGGCTTGACGCATCGATCATCTATTTGAGCTCATGAACAGGTAAATAGGTCTACCTAATAAAGTGGCCAGACAATGCATATGCTGTACAGCAAACCAACTCTTGATTAGCAATCTAAAAAAGACTGATTTCAGTTTGACATGACTAGATCAACCCATTCACATACTGGATTTGCATTCATAGACAACAGAATGAATGAATGGCGAGTAAATCTGGGAGGAGACAAGCTCAAGAGGCTATCGTGAGTTATACAAACGTCCCAGACCAGGATTTTATGGTCTTTTCTTCTTTATGGCTGAGATCTATCCCCCTCAGGAAACTCCAGTGTGTAATAAAAGTATGCAGAGAGTCGTTCAGAGGTAAAGAAAAGGAATTAAATAATGTTGCAGGTTCAAGTATTTCAAATAGTTTAGCAGAATATTTTGACCAATGCCTCATGTGCTGCTGGGGCGACCTGTCAGGACCAGTTGATGATCAATGAGCCCGAACCCTGGGACATAAAGAACTAGCAAAACCACACAAATAAGGCCTCAACAATCATCAATCAACAGTTTTCTGAGGTTATAAACTCTTGAGCCAATTAGCAAGTTTAGCTGTATGGGTCAGGGATGTCAGGGATGTACGGGACAGGGATGACTGGAATCGAAAATTAGTCCATGGGCCAGACCAAATGTTGGTACCAAAAAGGTAGCAGAACGTAATAGTGAAAATGTCTAAAGTTTTTCTGGTGTGATAACCCTTTTTCTGTGGTAGCTAAATCATAGTAATGGCCCCTTGAAGGACCCCCCTCCAAATTTTTATCACTGGTCTATATTTTGGTTTTAGGCCTGGTCTGGTCATTTGCCAGTGTTTTAAACTAATGTATTTGGTATCATTTCATATACTGTATATGGGTCTTAGGAAGGCTACACCCTCAATTGGGGGTTACCTACAGTAACACAAGGAGGACATGAAGTCTCCACTCGGTTTGCCCCTAGGAATTGAAGAGGTGCTTGAGACATGTTTACATGCAACTATAAGTGGTCCCATTTTAATACATTTTTAAACAAAAAGATAGTTATTAGATTTTTTGCTATCGCTCCTTCCAAAATATTAACATAATGTCTAATGTCTAATCTCCCTAAATCAAATCTATGTGCACTTTTTGTAATAGTAAATTTTGCATTCTCACTCTTCCCTGTATTCAAATCTGCTCCTCTCTGCTGCTGACAGTCAGAAAAGTTTGCCCTGCACATTGAGACGAAACACTTCTTTTAAATGAAGATTGGTGTGTTAATCTGGCCTCGGTCCCTCCATCCGTACACGTCTGGTAGATTTACTCAGGCTGCCATGACTTTCTGCTAGCCTGGCACTCGTCTTTATGCCCCTCTCTGATTCCTGATTTATATTTTGACAGCTTGCATCTGCGTATTCTGCTGAGCTGTGTGCATTCGGGAAGTGCGTGTCGCTAACCGGCGCTATTGACTGGTTGTAAAGCCGGTCCTTGAGAGTATTTATGAGGAAGCAGGAAGCCAAGCAGAACTTATAGAAAAGAAAGTGTGTAATTTTGTTTCCAGGATTTGACAAAAACTGTTTAATCACTTTTTTGTGGATTGTGATAGGTTTAATCTGTCAAAAAATAGACTTCACATTGGATATATATAAAATTGTGGCATGCTCAAAGAAGGGACACTGCTATTGGCTGTTGAAAAGAGAAACTAGAGAATCTCAGTGGAATCTATGTTTGCTTACGCGGAGAAATAGCTCAAAAAGAATCACATCAGTATAATGTAAGTTTGGTGATTTTCATGCATCTCTAATATGTATTGTGTATGGCTTGATTCTTTCACCGCAACTATGGGCTTTAGGAAGAAGAATTTCCCCATTGTGGGACACATAAAGGCCAGTCAAACAGATACATACATATAGACTTACAGACAACCATTAATTCATCCACTCTGGGGCAACACATGCATGACTTTGGAAAAATGGAAAGGATCCAAAGTTTACAGAGAGAACAACTGAACCCTCAACCTCATTGCTACGAGGCAAAAATCTGACCACCAGATTAGGGGTCAAAAACATTGGGGCACTATTGAGGCATTCGTTATTTACCCTCTATAAATTGCATATGTAAATTAAATATACACTAGCCATCACTGTACCAAAATTCAGCCAAAAAAACTCAGATTTCTGTTTGTCCAGTCTAATATTGCACATCATTGATCAGCTTTCGACCCAGCAGCAAAAGGACTAAATCTTGGTGTGACAGACTTGAGAGCCAAACTAGGTATTTTCTCATCGCTCAAGCAGAACCTTTGCCAGTCATTTTCTCCCTCTTTTCCTCTTTCTCGCACAGTTTTGGAGGATTTGATGAACTGGAATAAGCAAAGAGACACCAGAGCCTGTCCAAATACGCCAACATATCACCGGCGGTCAGGGTTCATTGGCGACAAACGGATCGAAGACAAACAATCAATAATCGATCATCAGCCATGCTTCATGGGAGAGGTAAATATTTATGAAACAACAGGACTGACTCAAGAGAGAGAAGTGAAGTTACTTAGCTTTGGAAACACAAAAATATTGATTGATGGATTAAACAAGGCTACATCCGTGTCCAAGTCATTGAGGGGTATTCGTTTTGGAACGATGCATTTCGGACACTGCTACTTTTACATGAATTATTCCATGATTCAAGTCAACGGTGTGTGGTGGCCCATCCGCCATGCCCAAATCCTGGCCACTAGTGCTGTAAATGCAATGTTCTCAGACACAGAACAATTCTTCAGTAAATTCTTATGCTAGTATATAGTGTATAAATGACCTGCCTCAATCCATCCAAATCAAGTGATCCAAGTAAAGGTTATACTGATAACTGAACATTTGGTTTGGGCATATATTTTACAATAATGGATAAAATGGTAATAAATTATACCACCACCAACCAATCCCGTCACACATACTGTACATAAGCTACAGGTGAAGGGTCTTGCCCAAGTAAACAACACAGCATGCTCAGTTGTAACCGCTCTACAACTGAGCCACTGCCTCCATGAGCTATTTCTTTAACAATTTTCTTATAATTCTATTTTAAATTATAATTGCACACTTTTTTATTGAAACAAAATTAGCATTACAAAAAGCTCTTTTAAGACTTCACAAACTATTGAAATATATATATTTAGTATCCTATGATTCATCCTCTATTCGCCGCAGGTATGTTCCCAGTGAAATGAAAGTGTGAAATGCAGATGATACAGACGCCTTCTGTCACTGCAACACATCCATTTGTCTCCATTAAAATGTGCACAGTGTAAATTAAGGCTTGCATCTGTTACAGGTCACATCTCAATACATCACCAACACTCACATAAACAAATGTACCCGAACGCACCGCTATAATGTCAGCCGCAGTGTGTTCACAGACAATATAAATACAATATTTACTCGACAGACGATGGCTGTCACCTACTGTTTGGTTACACAGACAATGAAGACAGAGGAGAAGGATAGTTTAAGGGGTTTTCAGTTAATTCTAATCAAAATTCTAAATTAATATAAATTTGGAAAGTTCAAATTTCAAAGAATGTTATTTGGTATCATTCCAAAACATGTACAATAATCCTCCAGCCAGGTTTATCTGACCAAGATCCTGGCACAAGATCTGAAGAAGGCTCCCCGGGTGCTGTACTGTGGTCACCCACTGCTCCTGACAGGTCGCCTTAGTAGTGGCTTTAAAGGATGGGTCAAATACAGAACACAGATTTCCCTACGGGGGCAATTAAGTATTCCTTAACTTCACTAGAGATTCAAAATGCCACTAATTGTCTAGGATCTGGGTTTATTTTTAGTACAAATGAGATCATATTTTATTTCTTTAGTTTAGATTTCTTTGTTATATTTTGCCATTTAGATTCACTTCACCTACACATGACATTCACAATCAAACGTAAATGAATAGTATACTTTTTTTACCCTCTTGATCCTGAAAAGCTACAAATGCACCAAAAATATACCAACATCTGTCTCTCTCAATCTCAGAAAAGTTTTTCTCAAGTTCATGATGAAGTTTTGTAGTCATCTTATTGTTCCTTCCCCCAATTCAAACAACTTCCATCTTCCACAGTTTCACATGGAGTCTGCTGTCTCCTTTCTTGTACTGAGCGCTAAAGTAAGCAAACTGTATAATCTGCCGACCAGGATCCGATTGATTTTTGCATCAGAAAAAATCCTCCAGCATCTTGAGACTTGGCTATATTTCTCCTGGTTTGAATTATTATGATATTTATCCGTCTCATTAAAGCCAGCAGAACAGGTTAATAAGCCAGAGTTATCGATTAGCTTCAATCAATTTAACCAGGGTTACAAACAGATCAGAGCCCAGTTTCCCAATAAAAATCTATGTAATGAGGGGTTACCACTGTGTTTATCTTCTTAAAGGGCTGCTGATCCTATTTTCAAAGAGCAATTTGTGCAGTCTAAAGTAGAATGTGGAAATCTGAGGAGGTATGGCTTCAAGAGATTTTGCAAACTTCATCAAGGGTGAGAAATTAGATTAGTACTCAAATTAGGGCTCACTGAGAGTCCATGACTAAACCCATTCCCATTAAAGCTGCACTACCTGATTTTGTGAAACATCTTAGTTTGAATGAGCCTTCCTCTTGCTCTCTCATCTTTCCTTCTATCACAGTCTCACACTAACCAGGAAGTGCATCCGCAAACCAGGAAGTGTGAGTGTGCCACGAACGTTGTAATAAAACAGCTCCATCCCTTTTTTTTCTAATATATTCGAGCTCTGGATAGATAATGGATGTATCGACCAATAAGAGTACATTAAATCTTTTGGCTGAAATTCAAGAGGGTAAACAATCAGATCATGCAGCTTTAAGAACGGAGCCAACATGTACTATTTTGGGGACTTTTTAAATCAAATGAGCCTACTCTAACCAGTGGACTGCTTTTCTAACAAAATAGGCCATTTTTGCACAATTTTGCCGGAAAACAAGATTGTAGGCCTCAAAAAGCGAATGTCTAAAAAAAAAAAGAATACATTAATGGTCAAATGGATAGAAACCCTGTCTTTGAGTAGATCTCTTTTATCAGCCCTTTTTTCACATGACTGTTCTCTCTGTGCTTCTGTCTGTGTCCGCGGTGGGACCTCTCTGACTCCTCGGGAGAAATCAGGCTGTAATTACGCCGCTCGCTGGGCTCCCATTGATGCGTCTTGATGAAGTGCTCCGTGATTGAAGAGTATATGTCGCTCGGGAAAAATCCATAAGAGGCCTTTAGGAGGAGCCGGAGAGCAGCTTCGTCATTGGCTGAGCCCATTCTGCTGAGTTAATCGGGGACCATCGCTCCAGCGGGGGCCAGCATCACTGTGGTTCATCAAACTGATCGATCAAAATGATACAACAACACACCAGTCATTTTCACAGGTCCAGCCCTCTCATGGGTCTTTTGTATTTATGTCTATATATATCTATCTACATATATACTAATAATCATATTCACACGACACAAAATCCTCTGAATACACTTTGGAGTATATTTGAGTACAATCTTAAAACAGTGGTGGTTAGCGGTCCAGTGTCTCAGAGAAGATGAGTTCAATTCTGTCTCTTTCTGAGAAGAGTCTTCATGTCCTCCCTGTGTTACTGTGGGTTCTCTGTTCTTTCTCCAACCGTCCAGAGACATGGATTAGACATAGGTCAATCTATAATTGACCGTAGTGAAATAATGGGAGTTGCTGTGTCAGACATGCTGCAACTAACTGGCTATTGTGTGACTCACTTCAGGCCCAGAGTTGCTAGGATGGACTCTAGCCACCAGCACATCCAGATCAAAGAATTAAAGCTGTAACATCATTATCCATTAAGCAAAATTTAGCAAAATTCCAACTTTATTTCATGTACTTCGATCATTAACCATTTCCATGTCTCAAGGGATGGCGACCCTGTTGTTACCCCCTGGTGGGTTACCACAGCTGATGGCTTCTTCATTGATCCAACAAGATGACCATCACAGCAGCTCATCAATGTGATCAAACACAGTGATAGCATTTGGCCAACAGGGAACACTGTGTCCTAAAGATTCTCTATGTCACATATGTTCTGTCAGGTTTTATAGTGTCCCTCTATAACCACACAGGAAAGATATTTTGTCATTTTTAATGCCTTCTTTTAGTTGGTTTATGTAGTCACATGCATAAGGAGGCCATTTGGGCCAATTGAGGGCCACAAAGTTGGTCTGTGCCATGCTGGGCCATAGTTTGGACACCCCTGATTTACAAGGGTATCAGGTAATCAAACATTGAAGCTAGGCTTCACCTTTCTGCATCCATCAAGTCATTTTAAGCACTGGCAGTTTGGCATTTTGTTTCGAAACCTATTTCCAATGCATAAAATGCCATCTCTTACCTGCAGCATATAAACATTTGCAACCAAAGCCGTGATACTGCAAATCAAGATGGCAGCCATGTTACCGTCTCCTCCTTCCCCCCTGCGTTCCTCCGATAATCCCAATCCGACAGGTGGGTTCGAAGCCTGATTATGGCTGTAGTATTCTGGCATTAGGGTGAATTAACGCAGGAATGAATATGGAAAATGCGGATAATTACCAACTCTGAGACATTTTAGGGACATGTCACAGGATTTTCTGTTCACACTGTCGTCTTTTTGAGTAAAAATCTCATGGGTTTCTACACAGTTTTGAACTAGAAATAGGGTATAAAGACAGCTACCTTCACCAAACAGCTTCCTTCAAATATGGTTCTTTAGAATGATAGTGCTTTAACAGTTTGGGGGGATTTTTGAAAAAAGCTTTTGAGAATGGAAGGGTGTGTATATTAATATGTATATTAATATGTATATTAATGTATTCATTCAGTCGCAGTCTATTACATATGTCCCTGTTATGTCAATCAATCAAAACTGTATTTATAAAGCACTTTTCATACATTTAAAATGCAACACAAAGTGCTTTACAGAATAAAAACAATTCCCCCATCTACATATCCCCACACCCCATTACCAACCCCACACACACACACACACACACACACACACACACTCCATCCCCACACACACACTCCATCACCACACACACACACCATCACCACACACACATGCACACCCCATCACAAACAATACACTCTTGAACCAAAGCTAAATTAAACAGAGAAATAAAGCAGCGGTTCTCAAGCTACCTATACCTCTGATTATACACTTTATTGTCCCCATAGGAGGATTTGTCCAATCCTTAAATGGCATTGGGTCAACCTGTTGGGGGCAGTGGGCAACCACAGTGCAATGCCAGGGGACCCATGTCTAGATCTTGGTCAGGGTGCACCTCACTGGAAGATTATGAGCATTTTTAAGATTGAGGAAAAGTTGGACCTTCACTGCGATGATGAAATGACGAACCAGACAACTTTAACACAAATGCCCGCCCAAGTGTAAAGAAACCAGCAGAATCCCACATCATATGTTACCAGTTCACCCCCTCTCCCTCCACAGCTGTAATATTGAGCCTCTGTCTGCGGCCTGTGTTCACCTGCATCTATAATGTAAATGTGATTTATTCTGCACGGTATCAGTTTTGTGGCTCCGCTGAATCATTTCCTCGTACATTTACATGCAAATTCAACCTCTCCGTGCCACAATGGAGCTCACAAAATCATTGTCTCATTGCGCCGGAGATGGATTTCAGCCGCATTCATACATCCCGGCCCCTCCATCACGAGCCGTAAGGCAAACAAACTGGGCCTTTAGCTTTTGTGCAAATGTCAGAGGAATAGGACAGCGATGGTGAGGAATTAGCACAGAAAATATGGGGGAAAGCAGGAAAACTTTGGCGGGGAAAAAAAACAAAACATGTAGCTCTGAGAGAGAGAGATTCATCAGAGCAGGCACAGAGCTTAGTTCCACTCCTGAGAAAGAAAGAATGAGATTTTAGTGAGATTTTGAAAGAACAGCAACTACACCTTCGGACATCAGAGAAGGAATGCTGAATGACAGAAGGGTTGGGAAAAGCCAAAATGTACGCAAGATCTAACAAGATATTTGAATGACAGAACTCACAGTTGCACATTTAGCCTAGTTAGACTGCTGTGATCTTGCAACAATGTAGACTTCTATTTCATATTGACACAAACCAGGAAACGACAAAGTAATTTTGCATTTAAAATCAGTGCATGGTTTTTTTTGGGGGGGGGGAATCACAGAAGTCGAAGTGAGTTTGACATTTTGACTGAAGCCTCTGTCTGTCTCTCAGTCCGGTTCTGTCTGGTCTGGTCCAGACTCTGGGGACAGACCTGGTCCCCGCGGGAAATGGATTAATATTAAAGTCCACATCTACAGCTCAAAGTCTGTCTCAGTAAACCGTGGAGATGGGAAGAGAAGTATAGGTTTAGAGAAAAATATGAGAAATATAAGAAAGTAAACCTAAACAGACTACAGTGTGAGACCAAATGTTTGAATCACAGATGGAATTATCTGAATAACGAACATGAACACTGAGCTTATGAGATACAAAAATTTTATGTGACTATAAAATATAGAATATGACAGTGAGTGTGCTCTTTCAACACTAAGGTATACTAGTTTTTATAATTGGATGGTGTTTGTGTGCTGCTTTGATTTGATTTGTGTTTGTGTGCTTCAGCTCTATTGCATATAGCCTCAACTTCTCATTTCATTGGTCAGATATAGTCAATTATAATAATACTCCAGTAATTCTGAAATTCTCTCTCACTCTCTACTTGCATTTGATCCATCCTTTAATGCAGAAGTGGGTAGAACTCAGTTACATTTACTCAGTTACATTTACTGCACAATACTTTTTACTTGAGTAATAATATTTTGAAGTAACTGTACTCTTACTTGAGTAAAATCTTGTCAATCTAGAAAGAGTAACAGTACTTTTACCACCTCTGTGTGTCATGTAAGAACAGCTTTATGTGAAAAATGTGATTATGTGGAAATTCTGTTCCTTGTGCCTTAATTTATGAAAATATTATTTACATTTTTCATTTATCTTTTGAAAATATCAAACAGTTGAGTAGTTTTTTCACCAATACTTTTCTACTCTCCAGTATGTAAATTAATACTTTTTACGTGAGTAACATTATTTTGAAATAATGGTACTCTTCCTTGAGTAAAATTATTGGCTACTCCACCCACCTCTTCTTTAAGTTCTAGTTGGAGGATTAGCCTATTGTGCATATTTTGTAGGTTCTAGTCATAGTTACTTCACTTCCACGAGGTACACCATATTAATAGTTTGTTCATGTGTCACAAAAGTAGTGTTTCTCTCTGGACTTGAGCAGGTCGATCGTGTTGATAGTGACAATCACAACTATCTCCTATCTCTGGAGATGTCATCAACTTTCTGGTTTTCTGGCTTTGTCTTTTCCCAGTCACAGATAAAACATGTCTCTGTGAATGTGCTTTTGATGCTGACTCAGCTGGTCAACATTCCCAATTGAACAATCAGGCGAGTCCTTTTGAGCCTAGTCCTCTCTGACTCCAGTCTTACACACTGGGGTCATTACGTGAGGACAGGACACTGCAGCCTAATAGTTGGAGTGTGCTGGGTCCTGCTGACAAAGAGGATTGTGGGCAATGATGGCAGTGCATTGCTGTAGACAATGACAAAGTGAGCCAGATGATGATTTTGCAATGGGCTTCTGGAATAATGCACTTTCAAGCACTTGTGCGATTAATGAAATCCTGCTTCTGTCCTTTTTGACCTTTACTCAACCACATCTTAAAAGAACATAATACAAATTAAAAACATTCCAATTGTCATACTTCCCTACATAATACAAATCTCACAACAGACTATGGAAAGATCTGCAACACATCGCAATAATGACATGGTCTTAAATCAGTCCCTGTTTAAAGCATTTTCCATTGGTGCTGGGCATGAAAAAAATTTCAAAGTCCACTATAAAGAGTTCTTCATTTTTGTCCTATTTTGGCTTAGTTTCCTCATTTAGTCGAGTAGTTTTGAAGATTCAGAAACTCGGGCCTTGGTTTAGCTCACTCGATAGAGTATGCGGCTCATAGTCAGAGCTGACAGTCCTCCCCTGTGTAGTGAGTTTGAGACTGTCCATAAAAGTCAAAGAAAATAAACAATAACTGCAATTTATTATTTATGTATTTAGTTTATTTGTCAGGGACCATGTACATTAACATAAATCACAGAGAAAATATGCCTTGTATCAGATTGTAGCTCTCAGAACTCATTTCCATCTGCAATAATTTCGATATCATAATATTTAACATTGTTATTGGATATCGCATGTTTTTCCCATATCGTGGTGATTCACACTAATGTTCTCTTTTAATTGTACAAAGAAAAACAATGCACCACCAAAATACATAGCGTTTTGGAAAATTTAGTTTAATTAGATTTTTATTCTGAAGCCTCAATTTTTCCATTGCCATTTTTTTCTAATATTATATATATTTTTTTAATTCTTAATTTCTAACTTTATGTCGATATTTTTTACAGTGCCGAATGGAGGTTTGTTGAAACTCATCCCTGTTCCGTATCTTCTCCATCAGTCTCGCTCGGCTGCTAATCCTCCTCAACTCTAAAAACCGTAGCCCGGGACGACGTGGCGCATTTACATTCAGAGCCTAACTTAAGGAACGGGCGCTGAATCTTCGATGGGAGCCGTCATTATCGGGAAAGGGTTTAAAGTCAGGAGCAGTCAAACGTGAGATCATTAGAGTCACCATGGAGGGATGTGATTGGCCCAGGTCAGAGTGGAAGGCTGCCATTGGTCCAGATGACACAGGCTTAGATCAGAGTGGATGTGCAGGTGAAGATATGGCAATCACAGAGAAGGGAATAAGAGCAGGTCTGAAGAGGCGTCACAATGCAAACGTGACAGAAGAGTTTAGAATAAGAATTTACCTGTGGAGAAATGTTTACAGGTCCAGATAATTCATTGTATAAATGGCATTTGGTTTCCCAAACACGACACCACACACAGATTTGAAGTATACCAAGTTGCCTTTACTGCAAAGGAAACAGGACTATTGGACCTCCAAACCCCAGCCACTCACTTAGGGGCAGTGTCTAGGGGATGATTTTTACCACTTTCCATACACTTTTTTGTCACTGAAAGAATACGGAATGTCATTGTGGCTATACTTGTATCTAAGATCTTGCTCTTTCAGTCCTGACCCACAGTTTTTTAACATAAGGTAAGAGTAGAAACGTTCAAGCTGGTGGTGTGTGAGGTGAAAATATGACAATCACAGTGGAAGGAATAAGAGCAGGTCTGAGGAGGTTGACAGAAGGCTTTAAAATAATAATTACCTGATTGTACTCTCCATACATGCCACTAGACACAGTGTCTGAAGTATACTGAGGTCTCTTTACTGGTAACAGGTATTGGACATCAAACCATCTCCTACCACTCTGTCATAGGTGACTGGAGCCTATCCCAGCAAACTATGGTTCTTAGGCGGGGTACACCCTTGACAATGAACAGTTAGATGCAGGATTGTCAAACACAGACAGCTATTCCCTGTCACATATCCTAGGGAAAGGTAGATTGTCCAATTTTCATTGTACATATCTTAGGGCGGTAGGAGGAAATGGAGTACTTGGAGAGAACACGGGTAACACGGGAAAGACATGCAGGCAAGAATCAAACCCACAATCCTCTTGCTGAAAGTGGAGGGCCACAGATGCATGTGTGCTCAGAAAATGTATTTTTTTGTACTTGGTCACACAAAGAATGCTAAAGCCACTTACACCATTTTACTATTTGTAAAAATTCAAAATGGGTCAATTTCTTAAAACTCAGATCAGTATTTCAAAGCTGCATTTCTTCAGACTCCCTGAAGAAGCTTAGTACAGGTATGTGTCCTGTAAGATCTTCAAAAAGCATTTTGACAAGACAGCTGCATCACCATGTGGTCTGGAAGTACAACTGTGATGAACCTCAAGATGTCTACAGAGAGAAGTGAAGACGGCTGAGGAGATCACAGGACCCTCTCTACAGGCCACCATCACAGTCCACAGGGGAGCTACCTACATTATTAAGGACCACACCTACTTCCAACTCAACTTTTTTTGTGTTTTTTTTACGAATGTACCAAAGGCGATGAATCATATTGTCAGTTTTGTTGTCACTTAGATGCCCAATAGACTACAGAATATATTGAAGGTTCTGGTCCACAGTATATTTATATTTCTACAAAATAATGTACATTGTCTTGCCACAGCTAAGTATGGGAAAAACACTGAATGTTTGCAGTTTGTTTGGCATAACACCAACATCAACCAGAGTCTGCAGAACCAACTTTAACTTTAGTTTAAAGCATAAAGATGGAAACTTTTTTGGAAACATGTTTATGACCCCTAAGGGGCCCTGTACACACTTACTTTGGTACAGTGATTCTCCACAGTGTACCCAACATAAAATATTATTATGGCCCCAGCCTACAACAAACAGGAAGTCAGACATTTTGGATTGAAAATGGGAAGTCAGGTATATTTGACAGTCTCTAACATGTACATACTTTTCCTGATTAGACTCAAACCTAGAACACCTATACCCCCACCCCCCACTGATATACACCTGCAGTTGGGTACGACAGCATGGGCCTAATTATTATTATTATTATAAATATTAATATTACTATTGAAGCAGGCCTATGTGTGGCTAGGTAGAGCATATGTTTCTTGAACCAATGAAAAAGTCTTAATTCTAATGTATATGCTTTGATTTTTTTGGTTATTTATCTCTCACTAAACCTTAAACGCCTGCATTTTTTATGTAAAAAGAAAAATCCCAGTTTCTCCCCTAACAGAATCTAGTTTCCATTTGCAGATATAAGCCAGAGCTCTGAAATCCATCTAAATACAGAGAGTCGTCGCTGATATTGTGTGGAGAAAGTGCTTCTGCTGCAATAATGGCTTTACAAACTCCACTGTGGGCAATTACGGCTACAGCCTGACCTCACCTTTTTAATGGAGCAGACCTTAGCTGTCCAACCGCACTGCTCTGAATCCACCGCTAAAACATGCTCTCAAACTCAAATCCTAAAAGCAGCTGAACCCGGGGTTATTCTCTTACCTTTAATACTGTCACCAAACAGGACCAGCACACCGCAGCAATTAAAGTCCATTGTGTCTCGTCTTTGGCAGCGGCACAAATGCATTCTCCACACTCCACCAGTCCACACATGACAAAATTGTGAATAATTGCTTGATGTAGAAATATTCTCCACTGTATGTTCGCAAGGTATTTATTTATTATTATACAGGGTTGATGGTGTAATGTTGTGAGTTTAGCTTGATATTTCTCCTTATGCTAGTCTTGGGTATCTTTTTTAGGACATCTTCATCTGTCTAAATCTACACATATTTTTGCCATAATATGATAAGACACTAGACCTACATTCACACAAAAAAAATCAGATCATTTATTAAACAGATAGTTTTGATAGTTAATATGTAACTTTCAAAAACTATATTTTTAGAATTTTGTCTGTTTTTCATCCATTCACAATTGCATAACAATGTAATGTATATCTACCATATGTAAATATTTGAATAAATATGAACTAACTTTTGCCTTGGTCACTCATCAAAACTTTCCAGAATGTAACAACCTCATTGGATTGGCCAAAGCATCAGCATCAGTAAAACATTTGTGTTCTGACCTAAGTGTTTTTGGTTATTTATTTATGTATTTATTTGTTTAGTTAGTTAGATAGTTTGAAAAAAATTACAACCCATTTGTCAGTAGAGTCAATAATACAATAAAATGTATGTCTTCGTTGAGTATTGTCTCCTCAGCCGACCATGCTCTCACCAGTTCAGTTCCAGCTCTCTGTCTAATATTCCTCCTCCGTTTCCGTGGTAACCCTGATAGAGGGCCACTTCCTGTTTCTCCTCCATCATTTCCCCAAGGTGCCTCTGAAGCATGAGGCCTTTATCGTTTAAAAGGGAGCGAAAGAGCAGCCAAGATCCCAATGAATGTGAGTCAATGAGGCGAACAATGGAGCTGTGAATAACAACTACTTCACAGAGAGGAGAGGGCACGGCTAGAACTGCTTTAGCCTGGATTTGTTTTACATATTGTTACAAAATTCTTCTGGTGCAAATGTATCTCCCATAGTGTTTTTATGCTGTGTGCAGTGTGTTCTACTGTTGGCTAAATGAAATGAGGCTTTGTTTATTTTTTACTACATTAGTAACAGTGAAATGGTCATTTTGATATCACATAAACCCTATGGTGGCTTGGCAGGCACATGTAGTTCTCAGTTTTACCCAGTGGGAGGGATGTCACAAACAATGATTTTGAATGTGTATAAGAGATCCACAACTTTATATAGTCACAATGCCTGATGATACAAAAATAAACGGGTGCTTTTTATTTTATGGCCTGGTATTATCAGTGTGGTTGTAACAGGGTTGATTTGTTTAATGACTTCAATCAAAAAAGGATTTATATAAATTACAAACCCCCTGTTTTGATTTGATTGAGTGCATTAACTGGCGGTGGTGGTATACACGGCAGCTCTTTTAAGCTCATCCACCTTCGGCCATTGACAACCTGTGAAACAGGGCAGAAGCTGACCACCACCACCAGTTACTGTGAAATATTTATTGTTCGCTTTGTTGTTTCAGATTTTTATATAAAATCTTCAAAACCTCAAGTGGTCTGGTTCCTGCAGCTTAGGTAGCATTAAGGAGGGGTTACATGGTGATAAACAGATATTGTAATCATGGTTCATTTCCATTCAACACTTTATCCTAACTGAAACCCACTTTTACTAGTTTATTCGATTTGTGTTACAATCTTGTAGTTGGCATGTAATTAACCATAATTACCCTATTATTATTTGTTCATTATCACACTATTACCATGTTATTACTGTGTTTCCGTACTCTCCGAAAGTCAGTCACTGTATTATTTATCCTGAATCCTTCCCCTGACCTCAGCCTCTCCTTCACCCACCCTTCAGACCTCACACGTTGCCTCAATAATTCAGAATTTTCTCACATTTCTACAGCAGTTGATCATTAAAATTTTACCTCCGTGTCGTTCTTTAATTCATTTATCAGTATTCAGTCTGGTATTTGTCTTTTATTTTTGTGCGTCGGTAATGTCTGCTCCTCCCATGAACCTTGCTCAAGCTGTTAACAAGTCCCCTCTGGCTCCAGCAGCATTTCCCCAAAACACAAATCATTGCAAATTCAAGTCTGACACAAATTATTGTAAACAAAAGTCAGCCACTGTTGGAAAGGTACAATGGGAATCACAACTATTATTATTATTCCACTTTTCCTTTGTAAATAGAAAACATTTTGGCTCAACAAAAAAATCGTTGAAAACTTGGAAAGAATTCAATTTGATATGAGTCACACAAAAATGGCAGCTTTACATAGTTGGATTTTGCTCAGACACGGTTGCAGAAATTCATCTCTTTCAACTTATTCCATTTTAGTGGTGCCAGGTGGCTGGGGTCCAGTCCAACAACTAGTGGCCTTAGGCGGGGACATAGACTTTGCCAGTTAGTTGCATTTGTACTTTTTGCATGTTAACGTATTCCTCCATCCAATTTTTATTATCCTTAGTTTGTCTAAAAGTAAATCAAAAAGAATTGCAGAATTTATTATTATTATGCATTTTTTCTTGTACTTAAAGGTGTAGTTTTAAAAAAATATTTTCATCTGACCCTGTTCTATGATGTAAATTAGTCGTAGTAGTGATGGCCTCTACAGGGTCAGAGAACCAAGTTTAAATATTTTTTATTTTTCTCATTTTAGGAAACTCCGGACTACTGCTTTAAGAAGTAATAATAAAAAATAATGCAATTTAAAAAGTGGATTTTAAAGTTAGTTGAGGAAAAACCAAACAAACCACACAGAGCCCCACCGCACTGGACTGTGATTTCTTTGGTCTCCCCCTTACATCTGTGACATGAATTATGGAAAAAAACACATGAAACGGTGTTTCCTGAGAGACTGGAACACACGTCCTTGGTCTGAAACCTCCAGCGTGTCATATCTGTGCTGCCCATCACTTCCTGTCAGGTCCCGTCAAAATAAGACAGCATGTCCCAGAGAAAACATCCAAGGTTCAACCACAGAGGAATAAGAGTAATTCTCTTTTCTGATTGTGGAGCTGTCAACGAAACAGATCAATAATGTAGGTGCTGATGTTGAACAAGACTGGTTTAAGGCCAGGTCTTGTCTCAAATCAAATCAACTTCACTAGATCTTGTCTCAGCATTTGGAATTGTATCTTTCTGCTATTGTTACACTGTCACTGATGTTATATGTTAAGATACATTTTTAGTTGGATCACATGGTATCAAGGTCTCTCTGTCAGACCAGAGTACCTAAAATGAAACACTATTGGTCTAACTAAAGGTTAGTTCTGCAATTAACTGACGATTGTGTAGGGGTACACCATAAAAGCTTGAATAAACTTGTGTCTCAAGAACTGGACCTTGGCATTTTTAAAGAATCTCATGAATAAACTCATTTGTATATTATTTTTTATATAATGGATCATTTACAAAGTATTACATCAACATTAATTAACACCACTCAGTTGTTAATAATGAGCTTTTGTAAATCAAGTTTTAAAAGGGTTAATTTATTTATTTATTTATTTATTGGTTTATTAGGACAGTGTACAATTACATTAAGCACAGTGGCAGAGATGTTTGTACCAGATTGTTTCTATTACTGCTAAATAGTGTTGAGCAACTCTGAAGTGTTACCTTATCATAAACCCATGAAAATTGAGCTACTGAGTGAGTGAGTGACTAACTGAAATGAACATTTCTAAAGTCAATCCCCTCCTGTGTGAGTTTGCTCTTGACGTGCTGTGCTGAAGGTGACTGTGGTGAGGCTCTGACCTGATTCTGGTCTAAAACACGACACTTTGACGTTTTGAGTGTCATTCGGACGGCGCTCTGTCATGTTAGTCGCAGGAAGTCGTGTTTCTGCCACCTTCCCTTCTCCTTGTGCCTCCTCTTTTTCCTTCTGTCTATCTGTGCTGCAGTGAGAGACGGGGAGTATCCGTTTATTCGTAGTACGGGGCTGTCAGAAAGTGCAGTGTTTGGCAGGATTTTATTCAACGGATTGTTAAAGTTTAATGGACTCAGGACGACGACGGACTCAGAGTCTGTCACTGGTTTATTCTTACTTCACCAAAAAACAGTTTGTTTCCAAGTAAAACAAGTGTAGTTTTAAATGTGTACAAATGTATTGCTGGTCCGGCTGGATGTACACGCTCCATACCCAATTTTTGTACGTCGTAAGGAACAGTGGGCATTTAGTAACATCTTTAAATGTTTGGATTAGACTAAACATTGTAAACTCTAGCTCAACCAATGACAAATACAGTCCCACCACTTCAGCAGCAGAACCATCCCACTCTCCTCCATCACCATCTCAGTGGTAGTCTGATCAGCCCTGACTAACTCTCTTACCATTCTATACAAAGATGTTAGTCTGGTCTCTTGTTCATTTCAAGAGTGGTATTTATTGGGTTAAAAATTGCTAACCAAAAGTAGTTCACCCCTCTCGTAAATATACATTCTGTCTTTTTTAAATCATGTTAAGTAGATTCTTTTGATATGACAGGAGTGTTTGTTTACATACATTACATGTTTTGACCACTTCCTGTAGTCATCGTCAGAAGTGTCACATGATGTTGCTGTGACATGTTGGTCCGTCAGACAGTAGGGGCCTAAGAAGCGTTACCTATTGTCTGATAAAACTACCTAAGCAGCCTACAAGACATGTCACAGCAACATCATGTGACTCTTGAAAAAGTGTCTACTAAACAATAGTCAGTCAGTTTTACTTTAGTCCTTCCCCTGGCCTCTACGTCAACACTAGGGAGGAGTTCAGGGTAGAGCCGCTGCTCCTTCACATCGAGAGGAGCAAGCTGAGGTGGCTCGGGCATCTATTTTGGATGCCCCTTGGACGCCTCCCTCGGGAAGTGTCCCACCAGGAGGAGACCCCGGGGAAGACCTAGGACACGCTGGAGGGATTGTATCACTTGGCTGGCCTTGGATTGTCTTGGAGTCCCCCTGGAAGAGCTGGAGGAAGTGTCTGAGGAGAGGGAGGTCTGGGCATCTCTGCTTAGACTGCTGCCTCCCCTTGTCTACTCAAACTGGCTGCTGTAAAAAAAAAAAAGCATTATGTCCAGTATGATCTTGGTAATGTCAATTCACCTACACATGCACCTCTTTAAATCCACACTGCATTTATAGGTACCTTTGAGTGGAGAAACATATGAGCTATGAACTACTGTCAAAATTCTGTTTGTTTTTTAAATGTAAAAGATACATTCAGAATAATACTTTCTTTGTAAATAACATCAAGGTCGAAACTTTTTTCTCTAAACGGTGATTGCTTTGTTGTGACTCAGTTTCTTCTTCACAAACAAACCTCTCCAGATAAGACCTTTATTTTCATGTTAAAGTTTTGGTTTATACTGGATTGTGATTGGCAGCTTTCACACACACACACACACACACACACACATCAAAAGTATACTTTAGTAATTGTGGGTTCAACCCTTGAGAGACATCTTTACTTCAAATTGTCCAAAGACAATTTTAAACTAATTGCCCTCAGTGAATGAATATAAATCTGAATCACATCTAAACAGGGACATAACAAGGTGTAAATGATAAACAAAGACTAAACCAGGACAAAAACAACTGTACACCAAAAGATCTAATCCACAGGCCTAATCCAAGACTATTAACCTCAACCAGGTCTAAATTAGGGCTAAACATTGTCTTAATAACCATTTATAATCCAGTTCTATACCAGGTCTAAACCATATATATATATATATATATATATATACAGTGAAGAAAACAAGTATTTGAACACCTTGCTATTTTGCTATTTCTCCCACTTAGAAGTCATGAAGGGGTCTGAAATTTTCATCGTAGGT